>NW_023591743.1:0-48186 GCF_014843425.1 Jatropha curcas | reverse complement strand
TAGAAATCTCTAACAATTTGTATCTTTTGGTGTTCAAATGTTTTTTCATGGTTAAAGTTAAGCCTAGAATTTTGGAAAAAGTGGTATTGTGGGTGAGAATTTAAGGAACAAGTTTTTCGACCATTTTCTATTTTCCCATTTGTATCTGAGTCCTTCATGAAACGTTGTAGGTCTACTTCTTATTCTTTCCAACCCCCATCCTCTTGTGTCCAAATGGACGAGGAGATTAATGTGGCATAGCTCAAGTCAACTTATGGCTGCAAATATGATACCCCGGCTATAAAGCGTGGGACTGGATTGAGCGAGCTGCATCTGTTATGGTCGGGCCAAATGCATCAGCTGAAATTGAGTGGCCCCATTTTGACCACTATAAATGAACAAGAAAGATTATTGGAGATTTCTGAGGTGTCCATGTGCACAGTAGCAGAAGGAGTTGTTTTCCCCCTGTGTCTTGAGACTTCCACCATGGTTTCTGGTTTTGGTTTTAATAATTTGAGTGGTTTGGGTTAAGTTAGGAATTCAAATAACAATTGGTTAAGTAGGAATTCAATAAACATTGGACTTAGTTCTGCTGAATCGGGTTTGGACTGTTGGTCTGTGTTCCTAGCTTCTGTTTACCACCTTACGTATTGATCTGGGCTATGATCCCTTCATAACATTTGTAGACGTTTATCTTAGCTTTCTAATGAATCTAATTTCATTCAATTTGGAGACCTATAACTCAAGTTATGTCTTACAAACACAGCAAAGGTCAAAGATATTTTAATGCTGGAAATTTCCTATGCCTTGACTCATAGGTTTATTTGGATAAATGTATGTATGAATCATGAGTGATGAGGTTCTCTTGATTATTTGTATGTTTGAGGATGAGTGATGAGGTTTCTCTTGATTATTTGGTAATGTTATGAGGATTTGATTTGAACAAAAATACAGATTATTAAGTTGAAAAAAGTGGTATTGTGGATTGTTTAAATGGATAATAAAAAAAAAAAAAATGGGAAAAATGTTGGAAATTTTGGGATACAAAGTGTGGAATTAGTTTAGATAATGCATGATGAAGGGATAGAAATGGATACCTTGGCTGGCATAAGAGTTTAATGTTTTAAGTATGCTTGGTTTGGAGAAGGAAAATTCCCTCCCCTTGGTTTTTCCATTAAGAGGCCAAAACCACTCTAGGGTGTAAAAGGCTTACTTAATTAATTTTTTTGTATGGTAATAAGTATGACATAAGTAATGAATTATTTTGAATAACTTTCATATGTTTTTAGAGTTTTTTTTTTTTTTTCCGAAAAAAAGGGTAATTTTAAAGGTGTATGTTGCTTTGAAATTTTGAATAAGGAAAAAGTATGATAAAATTTTCATTATGATGGTTCAGAAAAGTTTTAAAAGAAAAAGGAAAGTTATGAAGCAAATTTTCCTATATTAAAAGATAGATATCTATATATATATTTTCAATATTTTCCTTTGAAGAATGGTGGTAATTTTGTCCAGTTGTAAGTTGAAGAAAATTTGACCAATGATGGGTAATTAAGTAATGAAAGAGGTTTTTTGATTAAAGATTAATTGGCTTTTGTGAAGGAAATGATTTTTGATTTGGGCTCTACTGATGCATGATTGAAACGTGGTAAATGATGAGATTGATTTTTGTTATGTGAAGCTATGATCGCAATATGCTAGGTTATCAGCCGCTTATAAATAGGGCGGAACCGAGCTTATGATTGAAATGTGGTATGATGAGATTGATTTCGTTATGTGAAGCTATGATCATATGCTAGGGTTATCAGCCCTTATAAATAGGCAGACGCGCTTATTTGTGTGATGGGTGTGGTGCTTTCATAGGCCATGATTGTGTGATGGGGGTGGCGCTTTCATAGGCCACGATTGTGTGTGGGGGTGGCGCTAACATAGGCCACGATCAAATCTGCTTATGTTCATTCTTTATTATTACAAACCTTAACTAAAGAATGAACATATTTGTATTCATAATCGTCTTATTGCTTTCAAAGTATTTGAATTAAACGAATGAGATCATATTATTTTAGTAAGCCTTACTTTGGAAATCAATGATTATGTTATCAAATGAATTTTCAAAGCATGATATTCCGGTACATGGTTTTAAAAATAAATAGTATATGTATTGGTATTGTAATTGGTTATAAGATAAATGGTTGCAAGTTAATGATTTATCGAGTTTTGAAAGAATTCCCAATTCTTTTAAATGTTATTAATTTTAAATAGTTTTTAAATTTGATAATTTCTTTTGCTAATAAATGTAACTGTAATGTTGAAATGTAATGATTTTATGTCCCCATTTTGTTGTTTTTTTAAAAGTAAGTTGTGCATCCCCAACTTTTAGTAAGTATGTGAATTAATGAGCACCAACTGAGTTTATACTCCAGCGCGGTTTGATTTTTTTATCACGCGCAGGTTTAAAGAACTGTGGTTTGCTGCTTGAAGACTAAGAAGAGTAAGCATCCAAGGGGCAGGAGTGAACTATTGTGGTAGTAGTACGATGAGAATTTTTATGTTAACTACTTAAAGAACTATGGCATGTATAAAATATTATATTTTCCAAGAGATTGCGGTAATTATTGAACATTATAACTTTAAGCATGTAACTTAGCAATTATGTTGGTGGTCCCTATATTCGGAGATAAGGCATAAGAATTCATTAAAATGAATTTGAATATAAAAATATTTCAAAAAATATTTTCAAAAGAGAGTTGGTATGCATTAGTTTATAAGAAACTTGATATATATACTGAATGCAATTAAAATTGATGAATATAAAACCTGCTATTGAGATTTATATAAATTATTGAAAATATAAAAGTGTTGTTGTGTTATGATGATTATGTGGAGATTGTTGGGAGTTTTGGAGTTTAAATTGGGAAGTGTTTTTGTATTCCAACATGGTTTGGGCGAGCTCAGTTTTTAAAAGGGAAATTCTTACAGTATTTTAATTGTAGGATTTTTCCCCAATCTATTTTTTTCAACCCAAAAAAAAAAAGAGATGAAAACGAAAATGAAAATGATATCTATATAAAAAAAAATTACTCGCTACAACTTGTGAATACTCAATTACTTCTAATTCAATAATCTTATTTAATTGAATTTTGTATGTTTAAGTTAAGACGGTGTCCGCTTCGGCACCGAAATGTGGCAATCCGTCGTCGGGTCTTCACGGGACTCCGACGGAGGGTGTTAGACACACAGCCATATTCGCGCCCTAGAGATGTGCCGCTTACAGAATATTTAATGATTTGTATGTTAAGTTAAGACGGTGTCTTCGGCACCGAATGTGGCATCCGTCGTCGGGTCTCACGGGACTCGACGGAGGGTGTTAGAAACACAGCCATATTCGAGGCCCTAGAGATGTGCCGCTTACAGATACGTGCTCATTGGAGAGCTCGCCACAGCTAGCTTGAGATGTGCTGCTTCTTATAATTGGCTCACCTCATTGTAATTGGCGATGGATACCTACAAGATGAAGCAGGGGCAGACAATAGGAAAGCAAAATAATCAAAGAAATAATCAGAGTCAAAGAGCAGAAGTTACTCACACGAGCGCAAGCAGATGGAGACATCCGGTATGGACTCACCAAATGTGTTTGTAACATGCCAAGAGCATTCTAACTTGTACGGTCCAAGATGAAAGAGAAGGAGGCACCCGGTCCATACTCGGGTTTACCGACAACGACAGTCGTATCCGAGGTAATATAGTTAGAGCCTCCTCTCATGCGCTTGTTGTGCTATTGCTGTTGTAAGGATAAAACACAGTCAATGAATAAAAGAGAAACAAATATTAGGGGGAAGCCATGGACAGAATATCAAAAGTGGATGAAGTTCACCTATACTGGGCCATCATCCTATCCCCTATCTAACTCCTCTACCTCTGTAAATGGATCAAACTAGGTGGGAGGAGGAAAATGGATTAGGAGCTGAGTCCGTACAAAGATGGCATAAGCACCCAGCACAAAAGCAGCTAAGTTATCAGTGGCAGCCAACCCCCTCCGAGAAGGCACAATATCCTACTCCAACTAGATAGATCTAGTGGAAAGCATGTAGTACGATACATCGCGGGACACTCTCCTTCGGTTTAAGCATAGCTCCCATTCGTACACCCTCTCCCCAAGGTAATACATATTATAGAATAGACTTGGAAGGAGAAGTCGCCTTTACTGGTACACGATGGCAGCTTGAATGAAATTGGGGTGGTTAGCCACATCACCCCATGGGTACTTCACTATCTGTAAAAAAAAAAGGAGGAGAAAAAGAAAAATAAAAAAAAGGAAAAAAAATCAAAATCAAAACAAACAAACAAAAAAATAACAATAATAGAAGAAGAAAAGAAGAAGAAGAAAGAATCAATTAGAGATAACGTGAAGTTGCAAACTTAATTGATCCTAAGATAATCCGTTCAGAAGCTGCCGGAATACTGAGATCTCTGATGTGGTGTATGCATACTTTTAGTCGAACTTCCATTCTCGGCCTCAAGGAAGGGTCATCGCACTAGTATTAGCATTTAACCATGTAACCTCAGTATAGGGAGGACACGGTGATCACAAGCCCAGATCTGTACTATAAATAAGATAGGAGTAAATAAGGCGGAAAGAATAAAAGCATGAAAGAAAGAGAATAGTCTAGAAGAATACCTCAATGGCTTGCCGATAACCAACCTTTAAATATACTCCATAGACACATAAATCCATGCCATAAATAGATATGACAAGCAGTAGCACCCTAATTAAACTACCTAGTCATATCTAAATCCTGCAGTGGTCGAAGAAGCACCAGATTCGCGTTCTTACCATGATTTGTGAATAAGGTAGTCGACAACAGCTAAAACAGAAAAGCTTGGGCTACCACGTCCATGTCTATCTCAACCACACGATTGTAGGGCATGACCTTATAATGAGAGATCATCCTCTCACACCATACCCTCTTGTCGGAGATGGTAGGCTCTGTGCCTATTGCAGCTTGAAGACTCTCTTGCCAACCTTGTCGATTTAGAGTCCTCAACTGATCATCGAATATAACAGACCGCCCTCTAAAAGGTAGCCCAGTAATGGCAGCAAAATCCATCAGCGTGATCGTCATCTCGCCGATGGGTAGATGAAAAATGTGGTTGGTATCCATCCACCACTTCATAAGTGCCATGATACTTGCCAGCACTGTCCGCCCCTGTATCCGAGGAAGTGTGGACGAAGTGGCCGAATTCCCTGTTTTGCGCTCTTTTGCAAAAATAAGCCACTGTAAGTATGCTAATAAGGTGCAAAGGCATGCATTTTTTTTATATTTTAATACAGGTGCACAAGAAGAAAGACAAATAAATACCAAAAAATGGTGTTCCACCAACTACTATGGTACTAGCCACTTAACAGTGGCGTGGGGCACTAGTCTAGTGGTGTGCCCCACTAGTGCTGTGGAGCATGTGACAAAGTAGCAGCAAAATCCTAATTTGAACAAAAGTGGTGCACGCCGCAGCGGCACGCTATAGCCCTAAAACGCCCTAAAATCGCACAAAAAGGTAAACCATAACTCGATTTCTGGAGTCTATCCTAATGTTTGCATGTTTCTAGTCCTAATAAATGCAGTAAAAAATAAAAAGAAAGGTCTCGAAATACCAGGGTCAATCCCCAACAGACATGGGGCGACAAATTGTGTCGCAGGCTAATTGAAGTCCCCACATCTGGAATAAATTTGCGAAGCTTCATTCCATGGCTGACGGATCGGGTTACGGGGTCGATCACTGCGTCGCCTGGAAGCTAGTCTATGACATTCTTGGCGGCCATGAGTTTTAGTCGCAAGAAGAAGCAAAGAGAGGGTTTAAGAGAAAAGAAGTTTGAAAGTTAGTTTGAAAGTGACAAATGAATGTCACTTTCACCTTTTATAAGGAATAAAGGGCCTACGGGCCCAACTTAAGCCTTCGGGCCCAGTTTGACCCAAAGGCCCACCTGCTGCATCTAGCTCTCATACTTAGCCAGCAATCCGTCAATGGCTAGCCACCAAAGTAGGGGCAATATACCGCTGGCCACAGTTAAGTCACCTCATTTTGCATGCTGCGACATAATTTTACAAAAAACTCACACGAATATACATAGACTCACAAGTAATCAAACTCGCACAGATTCACATGTACTCATACAAATTCACGTATTCTTATGCAAAATCACATGTTACACGCGCATGCTTTTCTGGGCCTAATCGCTGAAATTTCTAACCATAACTAGCCAAAGTGCCACTTCCCCTGTGTTGCAAGAATTATTTTACAGGAACATCCCTGAGTAGAGCATTTCAGAACTAAGCCGTCCGAGGTGGTGGACCTCCCGAAGTGGAGCAGCATAGTTTAAGCCGTCCGAAGTGATGCCCCTCCCAAAGTGGAACAACCCAGTTAAAGCCGCCAATAGGCACAAGATAGCTGTAAAAGTCATCAACAATCACCATAGTGCAATCCATCCACCTATTAAATGCTATAATGGTACCGAGTCAGTCGAATTATTTCACCTATTCATCTATTGAAGTCGTTCGAAGTGGCGCACCTAGGAAGCCGCCCGTATGGCACATCTCATTGCGCCTCTCACCGTCCGAAGGACAATCTCCCGAAGTGGAGCATTCTCAAACCAAAGCCATCAACCGGCACAAGATAGTCACAGAAATTGATGACAATCACCATGGCGCAATCCGTCTGCCTGTCAAATGCCGTAATGGTACCGTAAGTCCCCAGGGTAGGTTTTCAAATCCACATCAACAAAGCAGCCAGAATGGTGCATTTCATCCATTAAAGCCGTGCATGTCATACAAATCAGGCAAGTATTTTCTTACTTACGCATCTACCTTACACTTTGATGACATTTTGCTTGAAAAGCAAAATATTATCAAAGTAGGGGCAAATTATAGACACTTAAATTTTGCCCCTAAAAGGTTCAGTGGTGATACACCATTATTTCGCATAAAATTGGATAAGGATTCCTGATCACCCTGGTTTTCAGACCAGTGGTCTATGACTGAGATTATCTAAGTGTTTAGCCATTTTTACTTTTTTGGGTAACCAGGCGTTTTGCAATGAAACAGGACCCGAGAAGCGTGTCAAGCCTACCCGATGCACTTTTCGGTACTCTGTCTCATTTGGCATGCTACCCTATCTGATTTTGTAAAAATATGTCGGCCTCGTTACAGGCCTGACAGTGGCATTTTTGCCACGTCAGCCCTAAAATGGGGCCACCCACTCTCATTTGCCTATAAATAGGCATTGGGGGTGTGCCATAAGAGAAGATTTTTGGGAACTAGTGGAGACCCTTGCATTTTAAAAACTCAACTCAAAAATACTAAGGCAACTAGTGTTAATCTTGGATTCAAGTTGAGATCTATCATTTAATCAATCAAAAAACCCCTTGTGATCAATCCAAAATCCAAAAAACATAAACTTTAATCTTAAAACTCAGATCATTGGATTGAAAACCAAGGAGTTAGGGTTCTTCATCCCTTTTTCATTCAATGTTCAAGTGAAACCGCCAAAGGTAGTTCCTGAGAACCTTTAACGTATCTTCTCATCTTTTTCTTTTCTTTTTCGGTGTTTAAGACACCTTTCTAGGTCTGGTTGTGAGGAAAACCTATGATCAACCAAACAGGGGGATCTGCATCTCTGTCCCGCAAGGCCAGCAAGAGTAGCATGCGCCATGTCTTAGTGCCTCATGCCACTAATGCCCAGATCACTTGTTTTCACCCAAGAAACACTAGAACCCTTCTTGATTTAGGAAAGGCCTTGAGCCACTACGTGTGGCATGCACCACAAGCATGAGGCACACGCCATAGTCCCTTATGGCGCAAGGCCTTTCAATTCAGATGCTTTGAATGAATCGAAATCCAATAAACGTTCCGATTCAGTGATCCTGTGGCCAAACTCTGACCCTAAAAGGTTCGTGATGCGTAATAGGTCATATATGGTTCAAATAAACAAATAAAACATGATTGAGAGCAATGATTGGTGGATTTGTTCATCCTTCTAGGATGAACATCAAGACCATGAGCTTAAACCTTGTTAAAACCTTTAAATTTCTATCATTTAATCACTGTCTTTTACTTTACAAGCACTTTTCTATTACTTTTCCTTAGATATTTCTATCTTTTAATATTTTACCCTTTAGTTTAATGTCTTATGCTTATTATTGTACCTACTCTATTATTCATTAATCTTGGATTGTTAAACATTCATCATTATCATAGTTATTGAATGATTGTGTGATATTTGCTTCTATGAACGATTGTTATTATTTATGCTTGTTGTTTCTTTATGTTTGGGGTTGTGATGTAATTCTTATTGCAAAATGTAAAAGGTCCTTAATGGGATTCCTATTATTGCTTGTTGTTATAGTTAATTGGGTTTGGGAAATTTGAAGGGTTTAAGGGTAGATTGTACTCTAGGAGGTGGATTGTAATCTTTTCTCCTCCCTCCTTCTTTGTTGATGCTTATTTTATGCTCTTTGCTTACAATAATTTGCTTGAATGATATGGTTTTCTAAAAATCGCATTAAAACTGTTTTACATCTCAATTAAGAGTTAATTTAATTATTAAACATTGTGAATCTTTGGACAACGAGGATGTCGGTTTAGCTAGGCGAAATGTGTGCCTAACATCTTCCCATTTCATACCTAACTCCTAGACCCCATCTCTGGTTCAAAACTGGATTAGTCGATTTCAAAGAATCAATTAATTTGAGAATTTTTCCCTAATAAAGGTGGCAACTCCAAAATAAAACTCTTACCAAAGTAAGAGCTTTTCAAGGATTAAACGGGTTTAATAAAAGAAAACCATTTTTATTAAATAAAATCAATCAAAGCCCATTCAAACACGATTCTTTTTTTCAAATCCAATCTTTTGGGAAAAATCACGACATCCTCAGATATGCCTTCAACTATAAATGTAGATAGTAGCGCACAAAGTGAAAATGAACCAAGTGTGAATGTAAGTAGCTCAGAGTTCAATGAGAGTTTTGGTGGTGTCAATGTTGAATATAATTATAATTGCTCTCCTGATGCACAAATAAGTAGAGTAAATGATCCTATTTCCATAAACATTGGGATTAAGGGTGAGAATGTAAATGAATATGATGAGATTGAGGTTGAGGTTGATGAAGAAGAATGAAGAACTAAAAACTGCTCGTGAAAAAGTTAAGAACTTTATGCTAATAGAAGAAATGATGAAAGTAGTGATGAAGAAGACGAGCTCACGGAACCAATTCAAGATAATGCTCTCAAGAAGAACCAGCTGAAGAAAATCCTAAAGTCGTAGCCTCAGACAAAATCTTGGAGCATGATAATGATGAAGAACATAATGGAGAAGGCAATGCATCCGATGATGAAGGCAGTATTGAAGAACTTAGGAGGGATGAAGATCATGGAAATGTCACAAGGAAAAGGGGAAAAAAAGGTTAATCCTAGGTGAGTTCTAAAAAGAGTTTTATTTTTAATAATAATTTTTATTTTCTTTTTTCATTATTGAATAATTTGTAACTATTATCATTTTAATTTAGTAAGAGATTTATATTTCCCTTGCAATAAATAAGTGGCCTCTTGATAATTAAGCATTTTTAATTTTCTTGATATGTTTCTCTCTTATTTCCTAAATTTGTTTGATTTAAAAGAAAATAGTATTTAGGAAACTGGAAAAAACTACAACTATATATTTCTGTTTTGGGTCATTTTTTGGGGTTTCAAGAATTTGTGTGTATGTGCATATATTCCTTTCCCTAATACACTAGCTAAGTAATACTGTCACTGTAGCCAAAATGATTACCATTATCAATTCAGTTTGGGACCACTTCATTATGTAAAAATAGAATTAAGTACATAAGAAATATCATTACAAGTAACTTGTGTGACAAAAAGTAATACAAATTAACTACTTGTATTTATTTTATCAACAAATACTTTGGCTTTCATATTATATAGATAAAAAATTAAAAGAGTAAAAAAAAATGAATATGTAACTAGCATGGTCAACGTGCAACACACGTCATGAAAAAGACTAGCTGGCTTAAAAGTTAAAATATGGGTCAATTAATTTTGGGGGCCAAGTTGAAGGGCCAAAATAAGCCTTTTTCCTATGTTAATTACTAAATATAGGTAATAAAACATCTACAATCTAAAGATATAGTCTGAAGTGCAGAAGTGCAGTATGTATATTAAAAAGCATATGGCATTCTTTTATTATGAGGAAAATTTGGTTTCAGTTAATTATAATTTTAAGAACCGGATTGAATTCATTGATTTGATTGGTTTAACCGAAAACTAGGCCGCTCGATCTGGATTGAATCTTTAAAATGGAGGTTAAAAATGGATAAAACTGATGAAATTGCTAAAAATCTTTAAATAACTGTCGAACCAGACCAATAATTAACTACGTCGCGATTTAAAATAAAAAAAGATAAAAGAAATTAACTATGGTCTATCACCCACATTTTCTGTCAAGAATAAGTTTTCTATCACTTTTTTAGCTCTTGGATCCTCACCTACTTGATCACCTAACCCCCACAATACTACTATAACCTTTGCGTTACTGTTTCTTTTTCTATTTTTAACTTTATTTATTTATTTATTTATTCTAAAAACTTTTATTTTTTTATGGTATTTAATTTTTTTAAATTTAATTAACATGGATTTTGTTTTTGCAAATTGAAAACAAATGCCAAATGAATAATTGTATACATAATTATTTTTATTAGTTTTATATGTTCTAAATATTTTTTTAAATAATGATTATATTAAAAATTATAGAATATTTTCATCGAAATTATTCATTATATTTGCGTATGCTTGTACATGTATATGGGTTTAGTGGTCCATAATTTAGATTTTGATTCATAATATTTGGCTAACTTGAGTTTTGTATTATGAAATATAAGAAATATAGAGAATATAGGGATAGTAAAGAGAAAGAGATTTTTTGTACTAGAATCTTAGTTACCCAATCCATAGGATTAAGGAACTATTTATAGGATACAAAATACAATCTAAAGGATATAACCTTACATTACAGAGGATGTAACCATTTATTCTAAGGGACATAACCTTACATTCCAGAGGACATAACCATTCATTTCAAAGGATATAACCTTATATTACAAAGGATATAACTTATGGAGAAGATAAATAACTTCTTTATTAAGCTTAATGGACATCCATTATATAATGTAGTATTTATAATACTCCCTTTGGATGTCCATTATATAAAGAATATGCCTCGTTAAAATCTTACTACAAATAAACTCAATTGGAAAAAAAATCCTAGTGAAGAAAAAGAGTACAGTATTCTTTGTGTCTTAAAAAATTTTTTTCCCCTCGATGAAGGTCTATTTTTAGAACTTTAAGTTGATGCATATTGATCTTGTACACCATTTTCTTGAATGTTGAAGTTGGTAGGGACTTGGTAAATAAATTTGCCATATTGTCACTTGAACGAATCTGTTGTACATTAATATCTCCATCCTTCTAAAAATCATATGTGAAAAAGAATTTTTGGTTATATATGTTTCGTTCTATCTCCCTTAATGATCCTCCCTTTAACTGGGCTATTCAAGTTGCATTATCTTCATACAACACTATGGTTATGTCTTTACAAGATAAACCACATAATAAAATAAATCATGGATCTCAACCAAATGTATACCAACTTGCTTCATGAATGGTTATTATTTCTGCATGATTTGAGGAAGTAACAGTTATAGATTGCTTTGTAGATCGCCATGATATAACTTTACCTCCACAAGTAAATAGCCTGTTTGAGATCTTGCTTTGTGTGGATTAGATAAATACCCTGCATCCGCATAACCAATTAATTCTGGAGTAGATTCAATGGAAGAAAATAAACCCATATCAATTATCCCTTTCAAATATCTCAAGGTATGCTTGATTCCATTCTAGGGCATTTGAGTAGGAGTGGAACTATATCTTGCAAGTAAATTAATAGAAAATGCTATATCTGGTCTCGTAGTATTGGCAAGATACATAAGTGCACCAATTGCACTCAGATATGGTGCTTTGAGACCAAGAGGTTCCTTGTTATTTTTTGAAAGTTGAAATGGGTCTTTATTTACATCAAGTGATGGAACAACCATTGGACTGCTTAATAGATGGGCTTTATCCATGCAAAATCGCTTTAAAATCTTTTGTGTATAGGTAGATTGGTGAATTGGTGAATTAAAATTCCTTTTGGTAAATGTTCAATTTGTAAACCGAGACAAAATTTTGTCTTCCCCAAAACTTCCATTTCAAATTTTTTTTCAATACTTCACTACATTTTGGAGCTCTACCGGAGTTCCAATGAGATTTAAATCACCAATATACACGACCATAACAAATTCAGATGTTGACCTTTTTATAAAAACACATGGACAAATTGGATTATTTATGTAATCTTCCTTTATCAGATATGTACTAAAGCGATTGTACCACATGTGCTCAGATTGCTTTAACCCATACAAAGACCTTTGTAATTTGATTGAATATAATCCTCTAGAACTTGACTTATATGCTTTAGGCATTTTAAATCTCTTAGGGATTTTCATATAAATGTCATAATCAAGTGAGCCATATAGATTGGCTATAACCACATCCATTAAAAGCATTTCAAGTTTTTCATGCACTGTTAAACTGATAAAGTACCGAAAAGTAATTACATCCATAATAGGAGAATATGTTTTTTCAAAATCTGTACTAGATCTTTGCGAAAATCCTAATGCCACAAGGCACGTTTTATACCTTGTAATTTCATTATGCTCATTTTGTTTTTGCACAAAGACCCATTTATATCCAATCGGTTTCAAACCATTTGGTATTTGGACAATTGGTCCAAAAACTTCATGTTCGGTAAGTAAATAATTCAAATTGAATAGCAACTTTCCATTTTGGGCAATCATTCCTTTATTGACATTCTTTAACAGATTAGGGCTCAATATCTTCACTATCTTTCATAATATCAAGTGCAACATTATAAGCAAAAATATCATCAATTACTGTTGTCACTAGATTTAGATTTCTTCTTGTACTGACAAAACTTATTGATTTTTCCTCCTTTTCTTGATGTTCACGTAAATGATTTTTTTCAGGAATATCATCATCAGCAATAATATCTTGATCTATTTCATTTGATTCTTTAATTTTGCTACCAAGATTATTTGATGTTTTCTTCCTTCTAGGATCAAATTGAATAGCAACTTTCCATTTTGGGCAATCATTCCTTTATTGACATTCTTTAACAGATTAGGGCTCAATATCTTCACTATCTTTCATAATATCAAGTGCAACATTATAAGCAAAAATATCATCAATTACTGTTGTCACTAGATTTAGATTTCTTCTTGTACTGACAAAACTTATTGATTTTTCCTCCTTTTCTTGATGTTCACGTAAATGATTTTTTTCAGGAATATCATCATCAGCAATAATATCTTGATCTATTTCATTTGATTCTTTAATTTTGCTACCAAGATTATTTGATGTTTTCTTCCTTCTAGGATTTTTGTCTTCAGAACCCAATGGTCTACCATGCTTTTGGCGTGCATTTGATTCATTAGCAATAGCATTAGTGGATGGTCATGCGGGGACATCAATTCTAATTGGAGCATTGGCAATTGGAATATATGATTTGGTTATTCGTTTCAAATTAGTAAATGAGTCTGCGTTTGATTTGCTATTCTTTGCAAATGAATGATCTTTTCAACTTCTTGCTCACTAAAGATGGCAAAATTAGCCCGACCCAATGGATATGCACCCGATACCCAAACGCTAAGAGATTTCAAAATTAATTATTTTCTTTAAATTATAGTATGAAATATTCAATAAATTGAAATAATTGTAATTTGAATATTTTAAATTAATTTAAATAACTTGAATTTTTCAAAAATTTCAAATTTTAAAATTTTGAAATTTGAAGTTCAATTAGTTGATTTTTATAAATATCGTTTTTTTTAATTTTATATTTTAGTCTATATTTTTATTTTCAATTACTATTAAATAAATAAAATTAAAATATAATATACTTGTAGATTATCTAAAATTATAGAGTTTTGTATAATTTATTATTCATTAAAATTACTCTATATTAGTTAGCATGAATTAAAAAATCTTGTTTGTTAGAGTCTGTCTTATTTTCTTCTTTCTCACAAAAACAAAAACCTTTGTTATCAAAAGCTTGAACACAAATAAATAGTTACAATATAGAGCCAATTTATCAAATATTTCAAAGAAAGTGGTGTCAAGTAATCATCGTCTTCATTAATCGAACAGGTATGATTATTTTATAATTATTTTATTTCATATTCTGTTAAGTTAGTGTCTTTTTAATAATTTAATTGAATGAAAAATAGAAAATAATATGTTGATCTTGATTACTCTTTAACAAATAAACAAATGATTACTCTTTAAAGTCTGAATATAAACAAATAAATTATTATATTATTGCTATGTTCATCTTGTGTTTTAAAGAGTTATATATATATATTTTTTTTGTTATAGAAAATCCTACATTTCTTTTTAGTGTAATCAATTTATGAGTTATGATAACTTATTATTATAGGTTTCTTTGACTTGCTAGTAAATTATGAATTGATAAAAAAAATTTATTATACTATGTCACCTAGCAAGTAGTGTGATTAATTTTTTCCCCCTCCAATTCTTAAGCTTATACTCCCTCCCATTTGATTTATATAGAGAAAGTCAAAATTTCTCTAGGATTAAGGAGATGGTCTTTTTGTGAATTTTTTCCTAAATTACTCATAAAAAGACAATTAAGTGGTTTCTAGATTTCAATAAAAAGACAATTAAGTGTAATAATGAGAGAGGATGAGTTATCTAAGTGAAAAATTTTATTTGCTTGGACTTCCAACAAAACTAAAACATGAGCTCCATTGCTCAATATGTCCACCAATTCTCAATTTATATTGCACACATCTTTAATATATATAAACTGTCATGTAATAGTCTCCACATATTTTTATTAGAAGTGTGGACTAACTATTTTATGTATTTGTAATACTTTAAAATTGTCTATAAGGTAAAGTTGTTTATAAGAATCAAATTATAAGTGTATATAGCTATAAGTCAATATAAATGAGCATAATAATTTTGAATTAAGCACTATCCTTTGGAGGAAAATTTTTCTTCATTCTGGATTTATTAGAGCTGTGAGTAAATCTCACTATATGTGCACATTTATTTATTAAGTATAAGCTTCTTGGTCAAATTTAATCTGTGTGCAGAATGTGCTTGAAGTTTACATTTTTTTAATGCACGGTTCAGTCAGTTTTGGAACATTGAATGCCAACTACAATAATATCTTCCACTTCCTTGAAATACTCCCAAAGTCAATGTTTAATTTATAAACCCAAATAAAAGCATATTGGAAGTTTTGCTTTGGCATTAGTCCTAAAGTTACCATTTTATAAAATTTTCTCTATATAAATAGAACACCAAAAAAGGAATATATATAAATAGAATGCCAAAAGAAGAAATTTTCTCTATATAAATAGAATGACAAGAAAAGGGAATTTTTTCTATATAAATAGAATGGAGGAAATATTATATACGAATAATATTGGTAAATATTAGATTAGGAGATTAAATTATATGAAAATTTATTTAAAAAAAAATTTATATGAAAGACAGCTTGCCTAAATATAATATTACATATAGAAGATATGTGAAATATATAAAATTTATGGTGAAACATTAATTATAAGTGATTTAATTAATATGTCAAGATTTATAAATTAAATATTAAAATTAATAATTATAATATAAATAATATAACATTTTTGCCACAATTTTTGTACATATATATAATTCAAAGTATAGATTCCAATTTACAGATTAAAAGATTTTGAAATTCATACTATATAGGTTTTTTATAATAAATTTTTGTTTCAAAATTTCTATTAGTAAATAATTTAATATTTATGTAGAAAATCATCAACAAAAGTAAACTTTCACTTTAACATTAAAAGGTTAACATATAAATCCTACGTAGATTCATGTAATTTGATAATCCAATTAAAATAAAAAATAATATATATTTTTGCAGTTAAATATTTAAGAGGGATTGAAAAAAATGAATGAATTTAAGACAAAAATTAAGTTTAATTAAGCTATAAATTAGAGGTCACAACATGTCATTTATAAGGCTTGTGTTAAAACAAACACATGATCATATACCCATACATGATATGCAAAAGTGGGTGGGTCAAATACCTAACTCTTGTAGTGCAGCAGATGAACAACCTCTTGCTTTGCGTTACTAGTTTGCTGATCGTAGGAGCAATCACGATCAAAGGAATTGCTCTTGTTGTCCACAGTCTAAAAGCCTTTCTTTCTTTGCGATGTGAATGAGAGAATAGTCAGGTTTTTCTAAAGAGCCTTTTTTTTGTTTGTCTTTTTGTGATAGCATAGCGGAGAATGCGTTCTCCTTCTCTTTTTACTTTAGTCGGATTAACACAAAATCCTACTAAAAATCAAACTCTACAAAATTGTAACCAAGCAGGATTATATTTAAACTTATTTAAACACTCATAATAATAATTAGACACATTAATTATTATTACTTATTATTAATGAAGCTAGGTTAAAAGACTAATCGTAGGCATGCTCATACTCGTCCATTAATTCCAACATCTCCCACTTGCACATGACGAGACTTGACCCGTACGTAGCTAGACATTTATACTTAGCAGATAGACCGTAGAACCAGAATACTTCGAGAGTTCTCTACTATACACTTGTTAGAGATATATAGCATCTCGAGAAAAGAAAACTCTTCAGAGTAGAAATGTACGCAATGCCTCAGATTATTTATAATATTTATTGTTAGCTTTCATCTCATAACATATTTCATGTTCACAATTATGTTTACTTATAAACATAATTAGGCGACCTGTGAACTCTAAGGATATACGCAGCTTCACCCATGTCCTTCATTTCAAAGTTGGATGATATCCAAGTTTTGACATGAGTTAGATACTCTAGGTCATTTCCAGCTATTAATATGTCATCAACATATAATGACATAATGATAAATTTTTCATTTGATCTTTTTGTGTAAACAGAATGATCTTCGTCAATCATAGAAAAACCATTCAACACAATTGTTCTATGAAAATGAATATACAATTGTTTAGAAGACTGCTTAAGACCATAGATTGACCTCATCAATCTACAAACCTTCTTTTCTTGGCCTTCTTTGATGAAACCTATTAGTTGTACCATATAGATTTCCTCATCCAATTCTCCATTAAGAAAAGCAGTCTTTACATCTATTTGATATAATTCTATATCAAAATTTGCCACAATTGAATTAACCTTATAGAAGTAAACCTCACAATAGGGGAAAAAGTTTCTACATAGTCAATTCCTTCTTATTTGGTATACCCCTTTGCAATGAGACGAGCCTTATACCTCTCGATGCTGCCATTAGCTTTACACTTGATTTTGAGAACCCAGTTGTTATCAATAGCTTTACGCCCTTACGGAAGATCGACCAGTTGCCAAACCTGGTTTGATATCATAGACTCCATCTCCTCTTCCATTACTTTTATCTATTTATCCTTGGCAGGACATGAGAATGCCTCTTTGACACTCTTTGGTTCCTTATCATCTTATGGTGTAATCATAAAAACTTCTTTAATACCTTTGACCTCAAAACGTCGGCAATGAATGTTTCCACGATTACTACGTCTTAATTGACATTCTTGAGGAACATTTTCATCAAGATCCATAAGACCCCCACTCAAACTAGGATATTCTAATATCTCGGTAGGACTTGAATCTATACTCCCACTTGGACCAGGATCACTCTCATTTAGACCTATTGGTGGATACGGGTTATCCACCAATATCCTCCCATTCGAAGGAGTAATCCAATTGAGTCCTGATATAAGGTCTCAAAAAGAGAAAGAGTACGATGTAATTCATTCTGCTTAGGAAAAATGTTCTCTAAGAACGTGACATCTCGTGATTCAAATTCAGTTATACCTTCATTTTCATGCTCACATATAAAAACATATCCTTTTGATTGTTCAGAATATATCACGAAGATACTTTTTTTTTACCTCTCGGGCCTAATTTCCCATATTTATGAGAAGCATAATGAACATATGCGGTGCATCCCCGAGGTTTTAGAATGTTTAAGTCAGGTACTCTACCTGTCCATAACTCATTTGTGGCTGTTAGCAAGCATCATTGCAAAAGGCAATAGGCAAATTTGCTTGAGCCATCATTGACATAACCATTTCAAGAAGCGTTTAATTTCATCTTTTCACTACACCATTTTGTTGTGGTGTCCTTGGAATAGTCAACTGATGTTCAATTCCCTTTTCATCACATAATTGTCTAAACTGATTAGACAAATATTTTCGACCACGGTCAATTCTTAATGTTGTGATATTCTTGTTTAATTGATTCTCAACCAAGTTTATATCATTCTTAAAGCATTTTAAAGCTTTAGATTTATGTGAAATTAGGTAGACATAACCAAAAGGTGTATAGTCATCTATAAAACTGGTGAAATAATAAGATCCATGTTGTGCCCTCACATTCATTGGACTACAAATGTCAGAATGAACTAATTGCAATGGTATGCTAGCTTTAGTTCCTTCACCAAATGGTTTTCGTGCTATTTTTCTTGTTAGACAATGTTCATAAATAGACAAATCTACCTTATTTATATTAGCTAAAAGACCTACTTTTGCTAAACGATCCATTCTTTATTGACCAATATGGCCAAGTCTAGCATACTAGATATTCACATCATTCTTATAATTTTATGAATTTATAAAAAGGGAAAAACTAATATTGGAATTCATACTTTGAATAATATCCAAAATAAGAAAATTACCCAAAATATAACCAAAATCATAAAAAGCTATTCCTAGACACAAACATACTAAATTATTATGGAAATGCCAACTGAAACCTAGTCTAAGCAAGACAATAACTGAAATCAAATTTCATCGAATCTCTAGAGCATACAAGACGGAGTAGGTCTGTCCATCATGGAAAACTAATTTGCATGTGCCAATTCCCTTCATTTCAATGTGCACATTGTTTCCTACATAGATCGATCTTGTCCCAATGGGTTCACGATGAAAATCCATGAAGTCTTCTCGATCCCTCGTCATATGGTCTGTTGCTCCGGAATCTACAATCCATAAAGGATGGTACTCTATTAGAAAAATAGAATTAGCAACAGAAATTTCACTCATACATGAGTAAATAGGTTGTACCTTCTTAGGCACAATATAGTACTTAGCATAATGGCCTTTATTGCCATAGTTGAAACATTTGACCCTCGCAATGTTTTTCTTCTTAGGACGCTTATTCTTTTCAGTTATATTTCGCTTAGTCCTCTTTGCCCTTTGGACCTACTTTTCCTTACCTTTTAGATTAAATTACTTATGCTTCTGATCTATAGTCCCATGTGGACTAGATCCAACCACATGTTCCACTATACTTGATTGCATAGCGTTAAGCCGATCAACTTCAAGTTCTAAATGTCGTGAAGCATCATTAAAGATGTTGATTGTCTCATTATGCATTAGGTGCATCCTCATATGCTCCTAACTTTTAGGCAGGGAATGAATAATAGTTTGGACCTTTTGTTCCTCAATCAATACATGATCGACATCATGTAACTCACTTATCATGTTGGACATTTCTCTTAAATGTCACTTCATTGTATGTTTAGGATGCTTCTTATAAGTGTTGAACTTGATAGTGAGTGAACGAAGTTTTATGACAGACACACCGCCAAACTTGTTCCTTAAAGCTTCCCACAGATCCCTAATGAATTAGAAACGTTTGAATTCCTTCATAATGTCGTCATCCATTGCAGTTAGCATTGTGATACGTGCTAAGGAATTCTTTCTTTTCTAAGCTACATAAGCATCATTGTTTCCCCTCTTCAAGTTGTTCCATAATTTCATTCAAAGGTTCAAGAGCCTCTTGCTCTTTCAGCACATATTGGATTTTGACACTCAATATCTCATAGTTATCATCATTCAATTTGGTTCCTTTGTTAAGTTCAGCAACTATACTTTTCACAGTAGATGCCATTTGAATAGACATAAAATCTATATATATTGACAATATTGTGAATACTCAAATTTTGAGGCTCAAAAAGCAAATTTTCCCGGACTGTGAATAATAAAATTTTCTACAGTGAATTTGACTTTGCTACAGTAATATTGTTTTTAGGATGCTTCTATAAGTGTTGAACTTGAATAGTGACGTGAAACGAAGTTTCATTATTGCACAGACACACCGCCAAACTTTGTTCCTTAAAGAACTTCCACAGATCACCTAAATGAATTAGAAACTTTTTGAATTCCTCTCAATCAATGGTCGTTCATGCCATCTGCAGTTAGCACTCTGTGATACGTGCTAAGGAATTCTTTCTTTTCTTAAGTCTCTACATAAGCCATCATGTTTCCCCTCTTCAAGGTTTGCTTCCATAATTTCATTCAAAGTTCAGAGCCTCCTTGCTCTTTCAACGCACAATTATTGCTGACATTTTGAACCACTCCAACTATCTTCATAGTTATTCCAAGTTCATTTCAATTGTTCCTTTTGTTAAGTTCAGCCACTTAACGTTCATACTTTTCACGAGTAAGATGCCATTTTGAATAGTACATAAAATCCTATCACTCATATATTGCACAACTCATTGTTGAATACCTTCAAATTCTTGAAGGCTCAAAAAGCAAATTCTTCCCCCCGGTGACTGTGAATAATAAAATTTTTCTTACAGTACGAATTTGACGTTTGCTACACTAACATTTTGGGACTTTGGCTACAGCAACTGTGCAAACAGCTTCCGCCCGGACCGCGTGAGGCCATTTTGGACAATTTACTGGGAAGGCTACTTGCCCATATCGGTACTTAAACGTCCGGAATTTCACTCGCACATGCAGATCAGCAGAACCACCTGGCTCCGACGGAGATGATTTCTTGCGAGGTAGGCAAACTGCCAAAACAAAGCTACCCGCGACGCGAACTGACATGGTGGCCACCCACAGCTACGAAAGGGCGGCGCCGCGCTGCCGGAACACCCACAGGCCACGCACGCTGGCCCGCCCAGCCTGCGCGGCACCTGCCGCGAACACTCCACCCGCCTATCGGCGCGCAGCAGATCCGCCCAGCCATTGGGCTGGCAACTGCCGGCCCCAGCTCGCTCGCGTCCTGCCGACCCCACCGACAGCGCGAGGCGGCAGCTGCCGGCAGCCTTCCCAGGGGCGGCACCTTACCGCCCAGCCAGGCGGCAACCTGCCGCCAAGCCTTCACCTGGGCGGCAAGCCTGACGCCCAAGCCCGGCCGCACTGCCGGCCCTGGGTTCGATTTTGGGGCACTATAAAATAGCGCCATTTTCAGTCCCAATTGACACCTTGTCCGTTTTGGCACGGACTAATCCTTCTCCCTCTACCACGCGCTCCCCTTGCGTTTTTCTTACCGCTTTTGTCCACAATTTAATTTAATCTTTTTTATTGTCATTTTTTTGTGATATTTGGACTATTATAAATTTAAACAAATTAAAAATTAATTTAATATTTCCTAATGCGAGGAGCTTTAAATCGGGAGTTTAAGAAGCAGTCGTCGATTTAAAATCAGGTACTTGTAAACCAAACTCTGGCTATTTAATGTTAGCACTTCATAGCATATTTCTCTCTTCTTACTTTCCTTAATTAATTCTTACAATTGTCCATAGAATAGCATCCACGTTCATTATTTTTTGGTTAAATAAACTGCTTTAATAAAAAACCAAACATGATTTAAGGACTTAAACGCCGATTAATTAATTTAATTGTGCGTAGTTAAGCTTAAAAATCCGACCAATATTGGCTTAAAGAGCCTAGTTAACTTAATAACTACGGTTCAATTCGCACTTATATTTCGAATAAAAATCTGGCTAAGTCCTCAATTTAATCAATAATGTGGCTAAAAAGCCTTAATCAATCACGTTTCAACAACAAATTGTTTAAGTGTGATTAAACCCGAATGCCCGATTAATTAATAATCGTGGTATTAAGGCTCAAATCCAACAATTTTGGCTAAAGGACCTAGTTAATTAATAACTACGGTCCAGCTGCCTTATTTCTAATAAATCCGGCTTAAGTCCAATTAATCAATAATTGTGGCTTAAAGCCTTAATCAATCACGTTTTAACAACAAATTGTTTAAATGTGATTAAGCTTAAATGCCCGGTTAATTAATAATCGTGGCATTAAAGCTTAAATCCGAACAGCGAACAAATCGTTTAAAATGAAGCCATTTTTTAAATCAACTCATTTTGGCCAAAGGCCTTAAAATCAACCATTTTGGCGAAAATCGCCTAAAATCAACATTTTTGGCAACAATTGCCTAAATCAAAAATCATTTTGGCTAAAAGCCATTAAAATCAACATTTTTGGCAACATGCCTAAAAATCAATCAATCTTTGGCAGAATACCTAAACAAAATGCACAAAGCATACGCACTTATGCACAAAGCATACACACTTATGCACAAAGCATACGCACTCATGCACAAAGCATACGCACTCATGCACAAAGCATACACACTCATGCACAAAGCATACACACTCATGCATTAAGCATACACCTTCAAAGCCCCAAAATCATAGCACAAGCATTACACACAACATGCACAACAGCATAGGCTCACATAATCATGATAAAGCATAGCAAACACTCATGCAGTAAAGCATTACCCATTCAAAGCCGCTTTTCAACAGAAGCCTAATCGAACTACTTGGACTTTGATCTTCCATTCAACGGAAGTACGTAGGCACGTTCGGGATTTCCCCGGGTGGCAAGTCAAAATCCACTCAAAACATTTCATTAATCCATCATTTACCTTGCCAAAGCAATTCATTCATCGGTTAGTTCATCACCTGACATAGGTCTCGGGATCCAACCTCGGGTTCGCACGACTGTGCTTAAACATTGGGATAATTAATCTAGTAACTGGTTTAATTCAAAAATGGAGTCACTTAGGGTTTTTTTCCTATTTACCCTTTAATAATTAAACAAGGTGCGACTCACACACATCACATTCGAGGTAGTTTTGTTAAAACAAGGTGGCGACTCACACACATCACGTGTATTTCTTCTCATTCATCATATGCATCACATGCATATGACATTTGGGGAAGGGGTTCACAAATATATACATGCTCTTCTTTATGTCTCATATATACATGATAGAATATTATTTTTGCACTCAATTGCACATACTAGTAATAACTCACATCATACTTAGAGTCAAAAAAGTTACTATGTTTCTAATCATCATCAATATATAACATGAGATAATATCAATATTGTAAAAGTAGCAAAAATAATAAATTAATTAATAAATAGCAATAATCCTAGTCATGTTCCATTGCAAACTATAAATAGAATAACTCTATTTCATATTTCTAAAGAAATATGATAAAGTTATTCACAAAGAATCAATTATTTAAAACCATTACTAACTAACCAATCTTGACATATCAAGATTTTTCCAAAAGGAACTAATGAAGTTTTTTTTTTTTTTTAAAAAAAAAATCTTATTACAGAAATTTGCTCCTAATAGGAATAGACTCATCTAAAATCCTAGAAAGGTCGTTTGGCAATTTCTTTAGTTGTTGGGCCCACGGCCTCGACCTTATAGCAACTGTGCTGAGAAGCCCCACACCAGGGCAAGTGGTCATTCTTATAACCCAATTCTGTAGATTCTAATCATGAAATACCGGATAAATGCAGAATATGACCATTTGCCATTTTCGCCCTTCCATACATTTGATAACTCTTCAGGTAAAATGCGATGATCATACATGGAACTTAACATCATTAAATAAAGACTTTTTTCTTTCTTTAATCTGCCTTTCCATATAATTTCTTAACAGGCTTCTTGGACTCGTACCATATGGGATATCATAATTTCTAGGTCATGAGGATTAGATACTGGGCTTAATCGAATTTTATACGCTTCCCTTTTTATTTCAGCTAGAAGCCTTTTTTGCTCAGGAGTCCTTGCCACCCTTGGAGTCTTATCTATTCTCACCATAATTTTCTATAACACATTATCGAAAATTATTACATAAATTAAATATATTATACACATATGCATAATTATTGATTTAACAATATATATAATACTCCCAATATAAGCAATAGACATACTTAAAAAAAAATTGTCTTATGAAAATTTTTTTTTCTGTGTGGCCTAAAATATTTTTTTCTCAATTTCCTTAAAAAAATGGAAAATTTTTTTAATCAATCAAAAATTCACCATATCATAGAAAATAGGATTTATTAATAATTTTCTATAATTTTTAAAAAGTATCAAAAAGCAAGAAAAATATTTTCCAGACCTTTAAAAAAAAAAAGAAACTAATTTTAATTTATTAGTCACAGCCAATCCAGAGCTGCTACATAGCAGTTCTTGCCATGTGGCAGAATCTTAGTGGTTCTGCCAAGCCTAGATAAAAAAAAAACTCATTGTTAGGGAGTGTACACCATACACTACCTCAAAGTCTGATTCCATTAACCAGACTTACCGGTTAGGGTTTTTGGAGTCCCTAATATGGTCTAAACGGTTAGTATCAAGTTTTAAATTAAACAAACGTAATTCATTGTCTAAACATATGAGAAATATATTTTTTTCTATATTTTAAAGAAAAAATAGTAGTACTATCACACATTTTAATGTTCATACATATTTAAAAAAAAAAAAATTTAAATTCTGCCATTAAAATCACTTTCAATAGTTTAAATAAACTCATGATTTAATTTAAGGTGTTAAATGACAATTTAGTAGTTACCCAGAATTCTGCCCAATGGCAAAATTGAAAATAAATAATGAATATTCATTAATGGCATATCTGTAAATAAACACAGAATCTACCTCGATAGTAGATTCGTAAATATAAAAAAAGAGACAAAACCTAAATCATGTTTTTTTTCCGTATACTACTACTACCATTCATTATCCCGCAAAACTTCTTTCCTTATATATATATATATATAAAATGAAAACAAAAGAAAAAAAAAAAGGAATCAATAGGCATCACGTTTCCGCAGAGTAATAAAAAAGGTATATATGCCTAATTAATTAATTTAAATATATTTAAATCAACTAAATAAAATATGTATCTGGAAAAAAGAACTAGAAAGATTTTTAGAAAACATCTAAAAAATTTTGTGACAACATAAGAATTAAATTAATATAGTAATGAACTTAATAACAAAGATAAACATATTTGTACCTAAATATGCTTAACATTAATTAAACTCATTCAATTAATTCATAAAATAGAATACAAAGGCATTGAGGCTCTGATACCAATGTTAAAACAAACACATGATCATATACCCATATATGATATGTAAAAGTAGGTGGGTCGAATACCTACCTCTTGTAGCCCAGCGAATGAACAACCTCCAGCCTTGCGTTACATGTTTACTGATTGTAGGAGCAATCATGATCAAACGAACTGCTCTTGTTGTCTATAGTCTAAAAGCCCTTCTGTCTTTGCTGATGTGAATAAGAGGACAGTCAGATTTTTCTAGAGAGTCCTCTTTTTTATTTGTCTTTTGTGATAGCATAGTGGAGAACGTGTTCTCCTTCTCATTTTATTTTAGTCGGATTACCTCAAGTTAGAATAATCCTATTAAAACCCAAACTCTCTAAAATTGTAATAAACCAGGATTATATTTAAACTTATTTAAATACTCACAATAATAATTAGACACATTAAATGTTATTACTTATTATTAATGGACCCGGGTTAAAAGACTAATCATGGGCATACTCATACCCATCCATTAATTCCAATAGCTTCGTTTATACAATTAGGTATGACAAATAGTGGAACATTTTCAAGTCAAACATTTGAATTATATAATTAATTTGTTTAATAAAAAAATTTTTTCATTACAAATATAATGAGATGTCATGCATATACTTGATGATGAAATGGTTTTTTTTTTTTTTTTTTTTTTTTTTTTTTGATGATGAAATGGTTTTTTTTTTTTTTTTTTTTTTTTTTTTACAAATGAAAATATAAGACGGGCTTGGTTCATTTTATCTTATTAAATTGGTTTTCCTTTCAAGACCCATTTATTAATCCCTAGAAAGGTGAACTTTTTTGAAAAGAGTTTTTTGTAAAATAGCTCTTATTTTGGTGAAAGATTTTTTTAGAGTTGCCACACTATTTAGGAAAAACATCACGAAATAATTATTTCTTTGGAAATAATTATCTTCATTTTAACCAGAGACTAGGTAAGGGATTTAGGTATGATCTCGAGAAGGTATTAAGAACCCGATCCATCCGGTTAGAAACCGGCCTCCTTCATTATCCATTCATTCACAATTATGATAAGATTACTAACTTTAATAGAGGTGTAAAACATTTTTTTTTGCGATTTTTAAAACCATGGAAAACAAGCATATTAATTATTCAAACATAATATGTCAAACAAATAAAGAAGGGGGAGGGGGAAGGAGAAAATAATACATTATATCTCCAAATTACACAATCTACCCTTTATCCCCATATAATTTTCAAAACCCAATAATTATTACAAATAAGCAATTTGATAGGAGCCATTAAGGTGCTTTACATAATGCCAAATAATAAGCAAGCAATAAATGCTAAAAGAAACAAACACAAGTAAATATCCATATTCATAAAATACTAATAACAACAACTTTCAATCGCAACTTTCAATATGATGAAAATGTAAATGTTAGAATGATTAATGCTAGAGTTAGGTGGGTTAGCATAGTAATAGTTAAGGAACAAAAATGTAAAATGCATAAAAGTAAAGAACAAAAATGCATAAAAGTAAAGAACAGGAATGTAAAGAGCATAAAAGTAAAGACAGTAAATTAAAAGCCATTAAGGTGCTTTACATAATGCCAAATAATAAGCAAGCAATAAATGCTAAAAGAAACAAACACAAGTAAATATCCATATTCATAAAATACTAATAACAACAACTTTCAATCGCAACTTTCAATATGATGAAAATGTAAATGTTAGAATGATTAATGCTAGAGTTAGGTGGGTTAGCATAGTAATAGTTAAGGAACAAAAATGTAAAATGCATAAAAGTAAAGAACATAAAGAACATGAATGTAAAGAGAATAAAAGTAAAGACAGTAAATTAAAAGCATTTATTTAAAGATCACTGTCACGCCCAACCCTAATCACCAAAGGAATTTTCTGCTTTGGATCAAGCCAAATCCCCTATACAAGTTTGGTAAGACCCGCACAGTTTTGTCCTGCAGGTGAAATGAGAAACTTCCCAGGAGGCCACCCAACCTAGGATTTGCGTTAAGCAAGCACGCTTAACCCTGTAATTCTTCCAACTCTCCAACCATTTCACCAAAAGGCGCCTCTAATGATTAGTTTTCCCCTTTTTGATATATAAATCGATTTATTCCTGTGTCCCGCATTCCACTACCCAAGATAGCCTATCATCTTAGAAGGCTAGCCAAGAGCTTTGCTCTACCCGCCCTCTTAGGATCGCTTTGCCGGGTCGGGATGCCACAGGCCCACAACTTTCGCTTGGTTCGTCCTCGAACTATACATCTACTGGAGGGGCCCACAACTTTCGCTTGGTTCGTCCTCGAACTATACATCTACTGGAGGGAGTCCGGCTCTGATACCAACTATGCCCGACTCTAATCACTAGAGGAATTATCCGCTTTGGATCAAGCCAAATCCCCATACAAGATTGGCAAGACCCTCACGGTTTTGTCCCACAAGTGAAATGGGAAACTTCCCAGGAGTTCACCCATCCTAGGATTTCCGTTAAGCGAGCACGCTTAACCCTAGAGTTCTTCCAACTCTCCAACCATTCCACCAGAAGGCGCCTCTAATAATTAGTTTTCCCCTTTTCGATATATGATTTGATTCATTCTTATGTCTTGCATTCCACTAACCTAGCTAGCCTGCCATCCTAGAAGCTAGCCAGAAGCTTTGCTCTACCTGCCCTCTTAGGATCGCTTTGCCGGGTCGGGATGTCACAATCACATTAAGATTTAGGTTCAAGACTTTGTTGTTCATTATGGATGATGAACAAATTTGCGTATCACCACCTATTTTCTTGTTGTTTATTTATTATTCGGGCCATAATGAGTCATTTACGTGATACAAAGCAAGATTGCTTAGTGCTTGACTAAAAAGAAACCCTGAATTTGGTAGTTTTATTCACTTTCATTTTCTAAGTTTCTGAAATGAAAGTCCGTGCGCCACACGTAGTGGCGTGCAAACCTTTCCTTGATCAGAGATCTGAAGAGGAGATTATAAAGTGACTTGAGCCAAAGTGGTGCCACTCCTTTGTGCCTGATTCGATCACGGCACGATGGCTAATAACAGGCGGTGACATTATACCGCAAGTATTAACGCGTCGTACAAGTAGTATATAAAATATCGTATCCACAGGAATTGGAAGGATTGAGTACTAGAATCTTTTGAATACTTAATTATCACGAATAATCAATAAGAGGGGTGAGTTATGTGGGTCCCGTATATGTATGGCACAACCCAAGAGGGGGGTGAATTGGGTTTTCTAAAAATAAAAATAAAATTTAACTTTTATAAGAAAACTCAGAATTCTAAGTGCAGCGGAAAACGGAAAATTAATGAATTTGTGAAAATAAGTTATAGATTAAAACTACCTCACAATGTTCTATTCAGAGAAAATAGAAAGACTTTGCAAAGTGCAGCTATCAATTAGAACTGCTTCACAATGTCTTATCTTAATGTTAAAACTGCTTTACGACGGAAAGCAATTGTGATTAGAACTTCCTCATAAAGTTTAGAAAATCATCAAAGACTATGTGAGAGACAGTTATTGAAATAAGACTGTGTGAGAGACAGTTATCGAAATTTGAACTGCTTCACAAAGTTTTGATCAAGTTTAGAAAACTGATTAGAAACCCAAGAAGTGAAATATACTATAAATAGAAGAACCGTTTAGAACTTGGTATATTCACTGAGTAGAAGTCCAGAGTTCTAATGTTCAGCAAAGATAGGATTTATTTTAGATTAGAACATAAAAACATTAACAACTTTAGCATTTCTAAAAATATAAATAGAAATGTGAGTAAAATATTATCAATGAAAATAAAAAGATCAACACAGTGATTTCTAGTGGTTCGGCACTAACTCGCCCACATCCACTCCCCACGACTCATCTTGAGATCCTCAACTATGTTATCTCTTTTCAAGGGTAAGAGACAGACCAACATACAAGTTATAGATCAACACCTAGATTCTACTGTCACGCCCCGACTCTAATCACCAGAGGATTGTCGCGCTTGGTGTATGTCCAGCGGACCGCCTACACCTCAGTGTAGTCCTGGCACGCCCTACCCGCAGGTTTTTCGTCCCGCAGGTGACATGGAAAACTTCTAGGAGGTCACCATTCCTAGATTTTTTCGTTGCTATCGACACTGCTTAACCCTGGAGTTTCTTCCAACTCTCCCAGCCATTCACCGAAAAGGCCGCATATAATGATTAGTTTTCCCCTTTTCGATAATATGATTCGATTGCATTCCTGTGTCCCGCATTCCACTACCCTAGCTAGCCTGCCATCAAAGGATCCTTTGCCGGGTGGGATGTCCACATCTACCCGTTTGTCCGGCACTAGATTTTCCAAAGGTTCTACGTTAACCTCACCCTTTCTGTTTTTTTGGCAAAGTACAGAAACTCAGTTCAAGACATTAGAATCTCTCTCACGGAGAGAGTTGCTTGATAAACGCTACTTTCAACAATAACTTTCTCAACTTAAGCCTATTACACAAATGTTTTTATCAAATAAAAACCTGTCTACTAAAGATTACAGAATCTAAATAGACAGACAGAAATGCAAATATAAGCATAGGAAAAACAATTTTTCAGATTAGAAATCGTTTAGAAAACAGAACTATTTTTCAAAAGAAGTTGTTATAAAATTTCTTTTCTCTTTTAAAGATAAAAACGTAAAGTAAAAGATGAAAAGAAATAAAGGGGTAGAGAGTAAGTTTTTAGAGATAAAAGATATGATCAATGGATGAATACTCTTAAAACAAAAACTCTTTCTTCCACATTTTTCAAGAACAAAAAACGGCTTTTTATAGAGAGGTTTGAGACTCTTGTTTTTAGAAAGTAAAAATCTCTTTTTCAAATCAGAATATTGACTTTTCTTATTTAGAAGATATGAAAATCTTTGTTACCAAAAAATTTTAAGTCAACATTCTATCTTTTTGGTAAGTAAATAAGAGACAATCTTTGACAATCTTTCGTTTCCTTAAAATAAAAAGAATTTCGAAAAGCCAATGTATTCTAAATAAATCTTTGTTCGAAAAGATTACTTACCAAAACGATTAAAAATAATATCTTTCTTCGTTTAGGGCTAAGAAATTTAAATCAAGCATTCTTGGATCGGTTAAAAAAATTGTCTTCCGAAAATAAGTACATAAGATCTTTACTTTGTGACCAAAAATGCAGAGACAAAGTCTCTTTGATTTAGGTAATTTAAATATTTCGAAATCTAAAGAGAGTTCGAAAAAAACAATTTTACCATTAAAATCAAATGAACGGAAAAGATTTATTTTGAAGAAATATTTTTCGAAAAATAAATTTGTTGGGGAGAAAAATTGATTGTTTGTGCTATATAATTGAATGTTCTCTCTATCCTATAATAATCTAAAAAAGTCTAACCACTAGGGTCTTCAATGTCTTCAACTCCTTGAATTTTTTTTTGGTAGGACTTGGCCTTGTTCATTTTTGTTCATTTATTACTTTCCATATGTATTCTGCATAAAATATTATTAGCACAAATAATATAATTTAAATTTATTTGTTTTGTTTTAATTATCAAAATGTCGAGATTAATATTTGACCCTTGAGCCAACAAGTTATGCGTAAATTAAAATAACAGAAATTTAAATAACAGAAAACTAAATGACTGGAAATTAAATAAAATAAAGGTGCGTAGAAAAGTCAAATGCAATAAATAAAAGTGCGATAAAGTAAATTCTAAGAAATTAAAGTGCAGTAAAGTAAAGAGGAGAAATTAAAAGATTTTAAATAACGTAAAATAAAAGTTAGCGGTTAGTAGTTAGAGGTTGCAATAAGAAGTTAGTAGTTAGAAATATGTATATATATATTTTTTTGTTTTTAAATTTATAAATGAGAAAGTATTCTGGTGATGGATTGATCCACCACTATCTAGAAGTGGGCGGCGGCGAAGTAAGCATCGGTGATATATTTTCTGAAGGGCTTAGTGTTCTAGTTAGTTATCTCCTCTTTTGAGATAGTCAACTATAACAATCGTATGACGTCTTTCATACGTTGCATATGTAATAAGCTTCCCCTTTTTAACACTAGCTTTAATCTATTTCTAGATATAAAACCAATAATCAATTTGTGTGGTTAGGTGCTTGAACTTCATTTTTTGATCCTTCGCTCACCTACCTAATGTCAAGTAAATCTACTACCTAATGTCAAGTAAATAAAGGGATTTGGCTTTATTTTACAAGCGTTTTTTTGTCTTACATAAATTGAACTAGAAATCTATATCACATTATAGATGATTCAATTTTTAATAAAGCTGCCCAACATTTTGGAGGTAATAGATATTAATCCATCCCTAGAATGGTTGGTTTACTCATTTTAGATAAAACACTCATTTTAGATAAAACAATGTAAACAACCCAATAACAATCCATATCTTTTATTGAGAGAGAAAGAACAGAGTTATAGAAAGGTTGTTCTTTATAAAAATGATAATAAAATAAAGAACCTAAAGATAACAGATAATAATAGAGGAGAATGATGGATCAAGTATGGCTTCTGTTGAGGCTGAGACTCTATTGCACAACCTTCCGCTCCTAACCTCTGAGATTACAAACATGAAACTACGCTAAATATTTACATAGTGATACACTATTTTTTATTTTTCTACTAGCCTCTTTGAGGACATTGGATTTTTCCCAAAAGATTGAAAAGAATCGAATCCAGCAGGCTTGATTTATTTTATTTAATAAAATGATTTTCTCTTTATTAAACCCGTTTAATCCTCGGAAAAAGGTTCTCGTACTTTGGTAAGAGTTTTATTTTGGAGTCGCCATCCTTATTAGGGAAAATTCTCGAATCAGTCGATTCTTTGGAATCAACTAATCCGGTTTTAAACCAGATCTCGGTTGTTAAACGCAGAGGATATGGTCTGGGAGTTCAGGTACGAAATGGGAAAGTGTTAGGCACCCGTTTTTGGCCTCGGCTCAAGTCCGGCCCTCTGTTATCCATTAATGTCAACAATAATTTAACAATGTAATTAACTAACTCTCGAGAATTGTAAAACCTTTTTACTGCTCTCTTCGCACACACATGTCAAAAATACATTCAATCTATCACTCTCACATGCACACTCAAATCAACCAAAGAAGGTGAGGAAGAGAAAAGAGTTTACAAACCCACCCTAATTATTACAATCTACCTTAACCCTCACCAAATTTCCAACCTAGTCTACTATCTACAAGCAACTCCTTTCTAAATAGGAATCCTTATAGACCCTTTTACATTGCACATAAAACTTAAATCAAAAAAGCAAATTTCAAACCACAAACAACAAACATAAAGAACTACAAATTATTCAGCAGAAGTTATTATTAATTATAAGATCACAACACAACTCAGCATCCACAAGCAGATGATAGCTGAATGAATGTAAATGATACAAGATTAATGAATAATTGGGTTTTAGCATAATAACAGTGAAATTAAAACTTAAATAACAAGAATTTAAAGGGACATAAATAATAAAACGAACAGAATAATAAAGTGCTAGTAAAGTAAAGACAATATGTAAATGACTAGAAATTGTAACAGGTTCTTAATAAGATTTTCGACGCTCACGATCATTCGACTGTTTCATCCTAGAAGGATAGAACAAATCACCATTTTGCTCTCCAATCATGTTTTATTTATTTACTCTCTCCGCATCCATATATACATAGATAAGAATCAAGACCATTTTTAAGGTTGGAGGCTTGGGCATAGATCAAATCGGGAAACGTCTATTCTGGGCAAAAACATGAAGCCATTTATGAAGCCTTGCTGGCTGCAGCCATAGGTACGCTGGCGGAACACCACTTATGTTCGCGCCCGTCACGCCACTACTTTGGCTTGGGCACCACAGAGGTGTAGAGAGACTCTCATTTTCGGTTTGCATCCTAGGTTCCTCATCAATCAAGTACCCAGAAATGGTGCTGTTTAAAACACTCGACACGCGCACAAGAAACAGACTGAAGGAAGCATTTTACAACGGTTCTTAGGACTACTTTTGTATTTCTTTGATGATTTGCTCCGAAACATGAATGACCGGGAAACGCAACACTTTGGCGTTGATCCAAATAGGGCTCTAGAGTTTGTGTTTTAGGATTCTACAGATTGCTCTAGCAGGGGTGGTGTTTTGATTAATTAACAACAAGTTTCTCATACTCAAATCCAAGGGTTTAACACAAGCCTTGCGCCTTTAGATTCTCTTTGGTTTGAATTTTTTAAAAATGCAAGAAATTCTCTCCCTCTGTCTGTTTCAAAAGATACCCCATTTTAACACAAGCTAATGGGCTATTTTACTAGGCAAATGAAGGGTGGATGGGCCCACTGTTGGGTTGATGGCATGCAAAAATAACATTGTCGGGTCGCAATAGGACTGGGCCTTTCTATACAAATGCGCAGATCGGTGGCACGCAAAATGAGGTGGTGCACTAGGAAGTGTGCCGGAGTTGGCCCTCGTACGTGCTTCAGACTTGGTTTTATCATCAAACACACAATCGCTAGCCTGGGGTTGTCGACGAAGCAGCCTGTGATCTCGGTCTCAACCACTGCAAAAGAAAATGGTTTGAAACACAATACGGTAATTTTAAGCCACCTGGACCATCGTCCAGAAAAACAGGGCCGATCGAAACCGATTCAATCATTATGAAAAAAATTTATGATACTCATCACTGGACCCTTTTTAGGGTAAAATTTAACGCGTCTATAAATTTGGCCGCCGACTTCTTGATAATATTTTGCTTTTACAGCAAACTGTTCATCAAAGTTACAAGTCGGTGCATAAGGTAAAGAAAATACTTGGGCCCATAGTTTGCATGACACGCCGGGTTCTGATGGATGAGATACACCCATCTTGGCGCTTTTGGTATGAGATCCGCTCCATTCGAGGTTGTTCTTCGGATGGGTAAGAGCGCAGAATGTGAATGCGCCACACGAGCCGGTTTCCCAAGGGTGCACCACTTTCAGACGATTCAACAAATGAAATGGATGTGGGACTTGATTCACTAGGTTGATGAAACGAGCGGAATGGAGATACAGCAACGACAGGCGGTTTTCCAGGGGTTCTGCGCATTTAGACGGCTATCAACGGTTGCATGGAGTTTGCGACTACTTCAACAGAACTTGGGAAGGCTAACATCGGAAGTGAGATGCGGCACATAGGGCGGCTTTTGAGGTGCGCCACCTTTGGACGAATTTTCACGAATGAATGGGTTTTTTTTTTTTTTTTTTTTTTTTTGGGCGGATTTTCCCTTTTTTCTTTGTTCCCCCCCCGAGCCAAACACCGGTTGGTGAAAAGCAGAATGAGATACACAATACAGGCGGCTTTTCGAAGGTGCACCGTAGGACTGGCTTGTAACGAATGAAATGGGGTGCATACTTTCATCGACTAGATACTTATGAACATTTAATGGTGGGCGAATTGGCATAGGGTGGTTGATGATGATTCTTGCAGCTATTATGCAGCCTGTTTGGTGGCTTTATTGGGCTTGCTCACTTTAGAGGGGCAGTACACTTTCACACGGCCATAAATTGGGCTTACTCAGCTTCAGGAGGAAGCACGTCACTCTCGCATGACTTATAAACTAGGCTCTCCACTTCGGGAGGGGTGCCACTTAGATGGCTTAAAACTGGGCCTGCTCGCACTTCCGGAGGTGCTACAACTTCGAATGGTTTAAACTTGGCAGTGCTCCTATTCAGGAGGTGGCTCCGACTTTGGAGGGGCTTAAATTGGGATATCTCAGAACTTTCAATGAGATGCCTTCTTCAAAGGGGTTTAACACTGGAAAGCCTCGCACTTTGAGAGGGTGCGCACTTCGGATGGGCTTAATTTTGAAATACTCCACTCAGCGCGACGCGCCCTTCCTACAAAATACTTCTTACAAACACAGGAGAAGAGGAACTTCTTAGCAATTTCTGTGATGTAGGTTGGAGAAGAGCGGTGTGGGCGTGTGACACGTGTTCTGCACTAAAAGCCTCTCGTGACTCGTGCCAGCTCAAAATGCGTGATTTCTGTGAAATCAGTGTGTGTGTCGATTCATATGAATCGTGTGCGTGAATTCAATGTGTACAGCTCGTTGTGCATGTGCCATTTATGTGCCATTCGCATGTGAGCTTTGCATTTGGTTTTAAAACATATGATTGAGCTGAGTGGATCTGTGTGTGCACACAACGTCTATCTCTCACTCAACATACGAGTCGAGAAACCTCGACTACCCCCCCCAACCTATGACAAAGATGAAGTGCCTTTGCTTTTGGCGCTGAGTCAAGATGAAATTGGCGGGGGTAAAGCATAAGGCGCTTGGTCGCAAGTATTGAGTCGAAATCCTACAACTGGGCCCAATAAACGCATAAACACTTATACCCAGGGTGGAAAACCTTATAGGCTTCAACTTTTCTTTCTGGCTAGTTGTGTTAGCCGGTTGCCACTATGAGGTATTTATTCACAACTACTTATTTGGGGAATAGGCTCCTGTACGTGGGACTTATACGATTCCCACAAGTGGGGCAAGTTTTGGCCCGTACTTTCGGATACTTTATTCGTTGAAGCTTCTTTTACAGGGCTTCACCCCTGTTTTACTCTTGTTGGAATTTCCTTTATGGGTTATCTCTATTCTAGATTTTGGGGAGCACTCTTTTATGTGCTTCGCCCAGTCTTGATCTTTTTTATTTCCCTTGTTTGTCGCTACGCTCTCGGCTGGTCAGTTCTTTTACAACTTCCTCTTGTCATGGGCTTTGCCCCATTTTCATTTCTTCAATTTTTTTTCTTATGTCGGGCTTGCATCAGTTTTAATTTTGAGTTTGCTCTTTGTCTGTGGGCTTTGCCCCAAACTTGATTCTAAATGTATCCTCCCTATGCGGAAGTCTCAGCTTAATTCTGGCTTATAAGCACTTCCTTGTCTGTAATTATTAAAATGGGCCTTGCCCAGTTTATTTTCATATTGCCTTTTTAATGGGAATTGCCCAATTTGTTTCGAAATCCACTTTCTTTCCCGTGGGTTTTGGGCCCAGTTTATCCTTGAATTGGTTCACTTGTCGTGGGCTTTGCCCTAAGTCTGTTCGTCCTATTGTGAATACCCAAATTTTGAAGGCTCACAAAGCCAGTTTTTCCGGACTGGGCAACAGTCCGGCCGACCAGAGGCATTCGGAAAGGTTCACCGAAAGTCAAAATGCCCAATACTGGTACTTGCAAGCGTCCGAAAAATTAGAGGATCGCAGAACGTGGTCCCGAATATTTTTTGGAGGTCCGGAACTCACGCGATAGAAGACTCTGGAACGAAGAATTAGCAAACTGCCGTCCCCCGGGGCGCTGTTCCACGAGGCGCGTCCCTGCCACCCGATTTTTGCCTATAAATTAGTAGCCCAGGCACTCCGTTTATTGTTACTTCCACATCGTCTTGTGTTGACGGACGGGCAGTCCTCCCTGTACACTCCTTGCGATTCTTTACTGCTTTTGTTACAGCACCGCTGCACGAAGGGTCCCGAAAGACACCCGACGATGGGATGCCACATTTGGTGCCGGAAGGCATACCGTCCTAACCTACATATAATATCAACATCATATTAAAATGAATTAGAGAGTGATTAGTATTCACAATTTTAGCATAGTTAATCGTATTGCTGGTTTTGAAAATGAATTTGGGAGAATCACTACAAGAAAACCTGCAAGAGTTTTTTCCCTTAAAATAGAAGTTGCACATATGAATACAAAGCATCCAAATTTCAACTCCAAACTCCATCCAAAAACTCCATTACAACAAATAGCACTTCTAATAATTTCATAACTGCATAGTGTCTTTTCTAATTACGCATTATATGATGATTCCATCATTCTAATAACTTCAATCTTAACATTTATATCAACTTCTAATGTTCTAACATCTAAAGTAAGTCCAAGTTTATTCCAATTATAATATTACACATTTAATTTAAACAATAACGATGCCTATAAATGAAAACATAATACAGTCTCAAAAATGTAATAGCTTATACATGCATAATATTTTTAGTTTACATAAATACTAATCACTACAAAAGATCCTCATTCAAACTCTTGGTATGCTTACTCTTCGGTCTTTTAAGCAGTAAGCACGCAATCTCCAACCTGGCGTGATAAAATCAACGCGCGGGTATAAACTCAAGTGGTGCTCATAAAACAAACACAATGTTGTAATGAGACATACATAGTTAAAAACAATCATGCTTATATAGCATTAAAGACATCATTAATTTGAACATGCAGTAACATATGCACACAACACGATCATGCTTTAGAATTCATTTGGATAGTCCTACATAATGTTTGTGGGTAGAATTAAGAGTTATTAACATAATGTGATTCCTTAATTTCACTTCCTTAATAATATTGTATAAAGGGCTCACACTACACTTAGGAGAAAAGGAGCAGATAAGTTTTCAATAGCTTTATTATAATGGCCTTAGTCGGCCCTTTTCATAACATATTGAGCGCGTCCGCCTAAATAAGACACCCACGTGCCTAGCATATGAATCATAGCTTCTTATCATAATGGCATCAAATGCGCATGTCATCATACATAATAAAATCAAATCATGCATCAATTCACCACACAAAGTACTATTAGAGCCAAAACATTTCTCATAAATTCATATTCTTTAGTCTTCTATAATAAAAGCTTAATTTAAAGACTTAAAGTAAGTTTCATAAAAGATTCCTCATACTTAACAAAATGACTTAATAGAAAATTTTCCAGCATAAAAAATAACAATGGACATATTGCTGCTTGGTGTTTTGTGGTCTAAAAACATAACGGAGCTAATGGTCTTCCACAGTTAAATGAAATTAGAGTTGTTAGAAAGGCTAAGACAAAATCCTACAATGTTATGAAGGGATCGCAAGCCAGATAATATGGAAGATAGCAAAACAAAGCTGAGACACAAACTAGACAGACCAGAGACTGAATTCACAAGCAGAACCAAGTCCAGATATTTATTGAATTCCTACTAAACCCCACCTCAAATTAAACCAATCTAGAAGAGAGAATCTATTCAAGACACAGGGCAACACTTTTATGAAGGAACTCAGAACCTAATGTTGTGCCATTATAGTGGTCAAATGGCGGCACTAAAGTGCAGTGAATGCCATGTGGCTCGACACAAACAGAGTCGTTTGGGTGTTGTTTGAGCCATAAGTTTGAAGTTATATATTTCCAAATTGGGCACAAGGGATGGTTTGGGAAAGCTACGAGATAGACATACAAACTTTTCCTTAGGATCAGACACAAATGGAAACTAGAAGAAGGACCCGAAATGGATCTAATTCACTCAAAATCTCGTTTTTTCAAATTCAGTTTAACTTAGCTGAAAGGAACGATGACAAAAGATACAGGGTAGAAATGTCTACCCAACATAATACTCATCAAACATCATCCAAGAGCTGTAATGGCACCAAATTCAACAAACAATCATTTCATACAAAATCTAAAATTAATATAGATAGGCAATCAAATTTGAGTAGGGTAAGTGTGTTTATAAACACTACCTTCAAAACAAGCTTACAGCTTTAATAAAGCTTTCAAGCTTTTGTCCTTGCCTTTTTAATCGCCTTATTAGAAGGCTCTCCACCATCTACATGGAAGATAAACTACAAATAAACTAAAGAAAACAAAGAAAAGAAGTTAATTGGAGCATGATTAAGCTGTATATGCTAAAAGACAGACTCCTAAATCAAAATAATTCACTTATCATTAATCAGCATGCTACTTGACCGACAAGTAGAAAATACAAATTTTTTGAAATTAGTCACGCAAAGATTTTCTTAGCTTCACTCTCTAAGGATTAATGCCTTAAATCAGGTTTGGTTGGGTGATTGACTAAGTAGCGAATTGAAGAAATGATCAGAAGACATAAGAAGAAGAAGAAGAAGAACGAAAGAAGAAGGAGAAGAGGAAACGTGTATGGAGAAAGAGAGAAGCAAAAGGTTGGTGCTCGCAATAATTTGAATAGTTGCTTTATGTAAAAGCAACCTAAGGGGGTATTTTGGGTCTTTTCTCCAAATTTGGGATGGGGTAATTTTGGTCTTCTCTACCACATATTCTTCCAATTTAAATTCCTTCAAAATATTAATTTATCTCAAAAAGTCTTCCTAATTTTATTCCATAAAAAATAATTCTCAATTTTCCTCCATAAAAAAATAATTGTCAAATATTTTCCTTACTAATATAACACAAATAATTCACTAATAAATAATAAGATAAATATAATATATATTATATAACTTATTTCATACCATAAAAACCATGCAAGCATGTCCAAAAATGTTATAATTAACAATATAAAACATAAATAGTAATTTTTCGGACCAAAATAATCTAACTTTCGGACCGGGTGGTACTATATCCACAGACGGTAAAACTCTATTAAACACGGAAAAAATGGGCGTTAAGCTTTCTGCATTTAGCAATTAGCTTTTATTACTTTATTGTTGTGAATACTTTGGTCACTTAATATTGGAATTAATAATTATAATTCAAACGAGGCAGCTTAATCCGGAGTATTTTCAAGCTGAAGCTAAGGGAAGCGGTCGTTCGATTAAATCAGGTAGCATAAACGAACACTGCACTGCCTATTTAAATTTTCAGGCACTTCCATGCATATTTTCTCTTCTACTCTAATTCTAACAACTTGCCAAAATGCATTCGCACGTCAATTAATTTTTGGTGCATAAATAAAAACTGCCTCTTATTTAAGCTTAAATGCCCGTTCATTATATCGTGGTATCTTAAAGCTAAATCTGACATATTGGCTAAAGTTGCTAGTATTAACAACTATGGTATAAGCTTTATTTCGAACAGTCGGCTTAAGTCCAATTAATCATAATTGTGGCTAAATAGCCTTAATTACACATGTTTTTCCTTGGCAATAAATTGCCTATATTACAATCTAATTAAATCACTTTTTGCAACAAATTGCTATAAAGTAAAGATTAACCCTTTTTCTTAGTGACAAATGCTTAATCCATTTTTGGCAAAAATACCGCTTGAATAGACAATCTTTTGACTAAATAGCTAAGAATTAATCATTTTGGCGACAATGCCATCAACATTTTTGGCAATAAAAATTGGCCTGGAATCATCTTTTTTGGGCTAAAAGCCCTTAATCACATTTTGGCGACAATCGCCAATCACATTTTTGGCAATAAATTGGCTGAATCAATCTTTTGGCTAAAGCTTAAATCAACATTTGGTTGACAATCGCCAAGTTCACATTTTTGGCAATAAATCTGCTGAGATCAATCGTTTTTGGGACTAAAAAAGCCTATTCAATGTTTTTGGCAACAAACGCCTAATCATGCAAATTTTTTGGCAAAATGCGCTAAACAAAATTGCACGGACGCATACCACACTCATGCATTAAGCATACCCGTTAAGGGCCCTTTAAAAAAGGGCTATCGAACTAGCGTTTGAAACTTTTGGATCTTCCTTCAACCGGGAAGTACGTAGGCAGCGTTTGGGGATTTTAACCCGGAGCGGGCAAGGTCGAAATCAACTTAACTTCCGTTGGTCAACTTACTTGGCAAAGCATTCATCTCTCATTTGGGGTTAGTTCATCAGCATGACAGTAGTCGTCGGGATCCGAGCCTCGGGTTGAAGATTGATGCTTACGCATTGGGTTTAATAATTAATACTAGTAATTAGGGTTATTAAAAATTGGAGTCAACTTAGGGTTTTTTTCTTGTTTTAATCTAAATATAGAATAAGCAAGGGTGGGCGACTCAATAAATCCACTGTGCATGTTCTGTCCCTTTGCGTCCATATGGTTATATCTGCTTGATGATCTTGGGAGGGGGTTATAGATTTTTTGGTGACTTCACTGGGGAATTCAAGAGATTAAGAGAGTGGATCTACGATTGTTGTGTACACTAACCTGCCTTCTTTAGGGTATTTATTTTTCTATGCATTGGGTTTTGCAGGGTACCCTACATGAATCGAGTTTATTCTTTTCTTTAAGAATACGAGAATGAGGAAATTTAGACTCAAATTTGTAAGATTTAATTAAAACTTTTAACGTGTTGATTTATTTGACGATTGAGAATCCTTTTCTCCATTGCAATAAAAAATGAATTTCAACAATGAATTTTTCTCTCTCTGTTTCAAACTTCTGAGGTCTGGATAGCAAGTAGCACTGATCGCGCGGGTCTCTTATGATATGTTCGACGGAATTAGAAAGCTTCCTCCTGTTACCGCAAAAGCCATCCCTAATTCTGTTTGGGGATGGGCCGAATGAGTATGCGTACCGGTTGGACCCACGCGAAACTCTTGTTTCACATGTTGGTTAGGTATATCAATTGCTCAAGGTTCAAGGGCTCAGCTTAATAGCCAATTTCTCTATTTGTGTCATAGCCTTAGAACCTTATCTTTAGGACTGTATGCACCAAATGATGTAAATCATGATCATAAATGGATTTAGTGACGTGATGTTTGTTTGCCGCATTCACGACATATTCATGCACATTGAATAAACACAAAGGAACAGAAAAATACCCTTTTTAGTCCATGCCACAGTTGGACAGAGAGTCGATCTACTTCAGCTACCTAAATATTTCATGGAACCACTATACTAATGCCAGCGGTAATTTTTATCTATAGGTCCGGTCACTGTTCATGCGGCCTTATCCAAGGTTCCAGTCACACCTAATGTGTGCCTGATCACGCAACAGACTCACCAGCGTTTCACCAAACCTCACACCAGCTTCCAGCCAACTTTCACCTGCAATCCAATGGCCATCATATTTGCTGACAATGCCAAAATTCTCTATGGGGAACAATGGAACCAAATAAATGCGAGGCCTAGAATGAAATGCGGAATTAGCTGCCTAGAGAACAGCCCTAATAGCTTGAACTTAGGTGGTGGGTTATGGAAAATGAGGGCTTTCCGCAGGGGGAAGTGACCTACTACCTCCAATGAGGGAGCCTGCTCTGAACAACGCAACCCTGCCTTAAGCTAGATGAGATGTCCCTCCAGAACTGCTTTCTGAGCTGGAAGCTCAGAAAATGAGAGAAAACTTAGAAAAAAGAAGAACTATACAAAGAAAGAAGAAAAAAAAAATAAAAAAAAAAGAAAAAAGAAAAAAAAAAAAAAAAAAAAAGAATAAAAGAAAAAAAAAAAAAAATTAAAAAAAAAAAAAAACAAAAAAAAAAAAAAAAAAAAAAAAAAAAAATAACAGAACTGTTGGGGAAAGGTTCCATTAACTTGCGCTCAAAGACAGGGCACAAGGGAGAGTGGTGGACATGGATCTCTATGCTCACACACATATTCACAGACTACTCACAGCACCAGCACCACGCAATCACGACCAACGAAGTGTCAAAGAGTGCTAATGGACAGTTTGATGAGAACGCACTTTGTCCAATAACCAGCCTGCAGAATGTATGTGAGTTGTGCCTGTGAACCCCTGTTTGGATTGAGCGATTGCGAGCATCTTGTACAGTTTGTTCAACAATCTCTGACCGGTGCTGCTTTTTTGAGTGGCTTTGTCCAGATCTGCGACGTGTCTACAAGATGAAGACGGCTGGGAAGACATCTCTGAGATGCGAGGTCGTCTTATTACGAAGTATATTATAATATGGGAGGTTGATGTTACTGCGGAGAGAACTGGAAAACCCACCAAACAGAAAGAACAACGAAACCCTTTTCTGGTCCTTACGAGGCGGAGGGCAGGCCGCCGAAATGATCAAACCGGCCTTCCTGAGCAAGCGCAGGTGGACGTATTTGATAAAGGAACCTACAGAACTGTCTACCAACAACAATACAAACCAGTACTACCACGGTTTCAGTCACTCATGTGCCATTCGCTACGAAGGAGAGGTTAATTCAATGGGGAACTGAAGAAGACTCTGGAACCCTCAAGCTACAAGAAAACCTAGGCCAAGCTAGCAAAGTCCACGATGTGGCAAGCATCACCCAACGGACTCTTTAGTGTGGTGAAATTGAAGAAATGGCAGTTTAGTCAAGAAGAACATATACTGATCTCCAGGATGCCAATCTTTGGTATTCCGAGAGGCTATCAAGGGCAATTTAGCATTAAGCTTTTGGAAGCGCCAGGCCCCACCCACACCATTTACGCAAGGAACTACAGAAGCCGACGAATACTGTGAGTACCACGCAGGGTAGTGGGACACAAGACTGAAGCGTGCTGGAGCTTAAGAAGCGGTAATCCAAGACATGGTGGACAACGGTTCCAATTATTTCCAGGAGGAGTAAGCAACATTAGCACTAATCCTCTCCAAATCACAGGGGTAATGGACTTATTGGGTTTCCTAACAGGAAATTGATCGTCCTTTCGGAGCATTCATAGAAATGAATGAAATCTGTGTTCAGCTGGATTTAGTGAATGACTAAACTGGACGAGGTTCGATGCTATACGTGACTGAGCGAGCGTTTAGACAATTTATGAAAACGCACTAGTGCCTGGGATAAGAGTCAATAGACCCGGGTAACTCTCACAGTTTGCAGAAGACCAGGGCTAAAGTGGTGCCAATCTGGGGAACTATCTGGCATCATCCTTTCCTCAATCGTCCAAGCTCTTTTGCAAGGGTTTTGACGTCTAACTGCCAAACATCGGTGGAGGTTTAGCCGAGTGCTGGTATCCACTTAAGCCCATCATCCAAAGCATGCAAAGCATGCGGGTTTTCTTGATGATGATTAACCCAAGAAGGGAGGCAGTCACAACAATGCCCTTTATGTCCTGTTCAGAACCAGAGATAAAATGTTGCCCAATGGTTCTCATTGATAATTGGGGTAGCACTGAACGTCTGCTCACTAAGGGTAAGCCATGTTTGTCTAGGGGTTGGAAGAAACAGATTTTCATTCCATCAAAGCCAAGTATGTAGTGAAGCATGATGAACAGCACTTGGAGGGAGAAGTATTGGGGGTTTTTTGCTACCTTAAAAGTTAGCGCATTGGGCTGGCTTTGCGTGATGGAGTTCCCGTTTCCAGAGTAATTGATGTGCCAACTAGGCTTCAACATACTTCTAGGTTCGCCATGGATACAGTGCAGTGATTAGGCGTGCCTCTCTTTCCCACTGGCACCAAAAGGGTCAAGTATTCTCTTTATGAGGATAAGGTCATACACTATTCAAGCGGGGATGAGCTACACCTAGCTGCAAGAAACGCAAGAAGGGAGACTCTCACTTTTGGAGGTCAACCTGAAACTGATCCAATTTAGCCCTCATTGGGATTTTCAATGATGAACTGGTGCAGTTTCATAGAAGGAAAGACTGTAAATCCTCGAATGATCTCCTTTGATTTCGGGATGTCAAATAACTGGCATAGTGCCTTTGATGCTAAAGATGTCCTATCTTGCCGGGAATGATTATGGGCAAGGTTCAACGAAAGACACTACATCACAACTCCAAGCCTGGGATTATCCGGTGAATGAAGGGACCTTTGGATTGGTTATGAGCCCACTGATGAAGAGACCGTGCTGGAGAGAACCAGGAGGGGAAGGGAAGGAGAGTATACAAATGGTGGCCTTAGCACTTTTGAACGTTGGAATGTTACTCTTTGAAACGGGAGAAAGCGATTCGCTATTTGGTAGGTAGCTCTATCGTGGCTTCCAAGAACCATTTCGGCTCACCCGACTGCTTACGAAAGATGGCTTGCTGGGTTTAGAATAATTCTCTGATGTTGGGGCAACAAGCCCGAAACATAACTGAAGCTAGGAAGTGGAACGAACTTTCGATGCAACCCAGTGCGTCTTTTGACAGAGGTTTTTGTCAGCTACTTACAGGAGTGGTATGGGGAATCAGGACCTGCTGAGCCTAGAGTCAGCCGTGAGGCTTCTCACTAACTGGTACCGGGAGGAGGAGCGTCGGCTGCTGGATAAACGCCCCTCCCGAGTCAACCTAGAGGTTGTAATCAAGTCCTGTATTGAGTTTGGAGTCTGACCCCGAGTTCTTGAAACCGAGTCGCAGAGTCTAGTTCCAGTTTTTGTGTCGGATAGAAACTCCAGACTATTAATTTGGAATGTATTTTGTGAGGATGGATTACGTCATAATCAAAATAAAGGCTTGCAAATGGTCCTTGATACCCCGCTGCGTAGTGATTATGTTGTTGTTCCATTAGACGATTGATTCAAAGCAAAATGAATGAAAATCAAACGTAGGAATGAAAATAGAAAATGAAAAGAAAAATAATAATGTGGCAAAGAAGAAAAGTCGAACATACATACATTGCAGTCTTGACTGTGTGAACAGGGAGCAGGCTCATTGAATGCTTGAAGAAAGTTCTGCGGATTGCCTTCATGTTGTGAGAAGAGCAGTGAATTACGGGAATTGACCCGGCAAATATGCGGGAGAGCATAGAATTCGATGTGTAAGTGCCCTGAGGCTAAGATGAGACTCGGCTGAGAGTAACGAGAAAGCTAAGAAAGGCTGGAAAGAAATGAAGTGGAGTCGCTTCGAGAAATCAAGGAGGAAGTAGCCAAGGCAATTGTGAGAAATCGAATTAACGGTTAGATATTACAGAAGCTCATTTGCCTACCTGGATCGTGGTTAGGCTAAGACATACAGTGCAGGTTCTAAAAGGAAGGATGGAAAGGTGTAAAGTTGATAGTGTGGATTACTGGGATTATGATATAAAGCCATGTTCGTGAAGGATGTCTTCCCCTGGCCGATGATTGACTTGTGATTGGTGGTACGAAATGGTGGAGCACGAGATTGGTTCCGTGACCGATCTTTAGCCTGTCGGGTACAATCAAATTAATGGATATGGCATTTGCCAGACAAGAAGAGAGAAAAGTACGACATTCATCAGACAGAGTGGGAACCTGACTGCATCTTGACACTGGGGTTGATGCGCTTTTGGGTCACAAAGAAGTGACGGGGCAGAACCTATACAACTCAGATGCGTAACTGACCTCTCCCCATGACAATGATTCACAGAAAGAAGTAGAGCAGTGTATAGTGGATACAAGATATTGGATTGTTAAGAGATAAAACAGCTGAAGAAATAACAACAGCACTTGAGAAGTTCTTCCTTAAGATGCTATTGAAAGGGTACGAATTATATAGAGGCTCGAACCCGACAATAATGTCTAGTTTGGAGCGACTACGATCGCGCGGAGTATTTCTGGTCGGACATATAGGGGTCAGGTCGAAGAGAGGCAGATAAGAGATTGACGCTTTCAAAAGCCAATAGACATATTTGGGAATGACGCGGACGGAAGACGGAAAAGGAAGTTCGGGGGTGTTCCTGGGAGGCGTAGACAGTACATCCCAGCCCGGTTCATTTAATCAATTTGGGCATATTGGTGGTCCTGTGATCTTCAAATTACTCAAGTGTAAGGAGTTAACGAAATCAAATGGATATGAGGAGAGTTGTCAAAAAGCTTGTTCGGGAGCCAACAAGTTAAGCAACTATATTGTTATCGCCTGCGCAGTTTTATACTAGCCACCAGGCTGAGGAAAGCGCTTTGCTATTGTACCTATCAGTTGACAGAAAGAAGCGATGGGTTGAACATGCTAGCTCAAGCAAGCAGAAGAGATACAAGGGTAGAAAATGCAGTGTATCTACCTCAGCAAAGGATGCTCAGCTAACGGAGCTAAAATAACAATAAGATAGAGAAGGTCTTGTTGGGGTGGTGGCTTCTAGTTTTGAGTGCTTGTACAAAGCTGCAGCACTTACCTTCTCGTCCTACACCACAGTACGTTATTTTTCTGAATCGAACCCCTTGAAATTCCCTTAGTGGAGAGAGGCGGTTCTTGATAGTATAAGAAGGATTTGGCTAAGTGGGTGTTTTTGTGTGTGTTGTTTGTATTTAAACATTTGTAACACGCGACGGGAACATGAGGCAGTGAAAGGCGGAGCTTGGGCTGAGTCATATTTAGCAGAATTAACCACTAGTGATGCCGTGCGGCTGGATATGGGTCGAGAAGACAAAATGCAGAGGGTAGGGACATGGTTCCTGACTGAGACATTGTTGAAGCTTAGAAGTGAAGTCTGGGAAATGTACTTCGATGGAGCTTGCGCAAACGCTACATTGGAAATAGAGGTTGGAGTCAGTATTCAAAACTCGCTTTTTGGCGCGGAGAGAAGGGGGAATACGATGCGAGAGAAATGTAGTTCAAATTAGATTTTTGGACTGCACGACAATGAAAGCTGAAGTATGAAGGCTTGCATAATGGGTTTAGATAAGGCAGCCCTGGAAAAGGAAATAAAGGATCCTGCAAGGTTTTCGGGGATTCTAATTTATTATAGGTTCTCCACAAAGCTTTGAGAAGAAGTGGAAAAGATTAAGAGAAGAGCTATTCTGGTTCCTTAGACTCTTACAACGTTTTGACGAATTCGGCTCTGCAGCAATTTTTGAGGATATTTCCTTCCACTAATTGCACGGAGCTCAAAATCAGTTTTTGCACTGATGCTCTGGCTACTTTAAGCTGCAATGGTCAATGTAGAAGGGGAATCAAATTCGACCTATTGACAGTTCGTGCTGCAGAAACAGCCCCGCAATTTCATGAAATTTTGGTGGGATGACAAGCGGCTGGTTTTTGGGAATTATACAGAATGATCTTCAAGAATGAAGCTCCCGGAGGGAATCCACCAAGACTGATCAACGGACATTACGAGAACAAGTATGTAAGCGAATCCGGATATTTTCCTTTCCCTGGGGGAGTTGCTGATATAAAAGAAATTTGTAATCGCGCCTGTCAACTCGGATGGTGCGGTTGATGAGGGGCGAAAGCTCCAACATCATGGATTCACTTACATAAGTGGGGAGTCTGGTCCACACATGCACGCGCGATAGCCTTGGCTCGGAAATTGCGAAACTTGGTTTGATTACTGGTCGTG
>NW_023591742.1:0-87865 GCF_014843425.1 Jatropha curcas | reverse complement strand
AATTCAGGTGAATTCGAGGACGAAATTCTTTAGGGGGGGAGAACTGTAACGCCCCATTTTTTCCTGTGTTTTAATTAGTAATTGACCGGTCTGTGAATTGTACCACCGGTCCGGAAGTTGTATTAACTTTTTTGGTCCGAAAAATTACTGATTATGTTTTATTATTTTATTTAACATTTGGACGGCATGTTATGCATGGTTTTTATGTATGCATGGTTTTTATGGGTAGAAAGTAAGTAAGGAATATTTTTGGAGAATTTAGATACTTAGTGAATAGTGAATTATGGTGTTAGATTAAGTAAGGAAATTTGAGCAATTATTTTTTTTATGGAGGAAAATTGAGGAATTATTTTTATGGAATAAATTAGAAACTTTTGTGGAGATAAATAATATTTTGAAGGAATTTAATTGGAGAATATTTGGAGAGAAGACCAAAAATACCCTCCAATTTGGAGAAAAGACCAAAATACCCCCTTAGTTGCTTTAATAAAGCAACTATCAATTATTGAGCACCAACTTTTGCCTTCTTCCATACACGTTATTCCTTCTTTCTCCTTCTTCTTCTTCTTCTTCATTTTCTTCAATTCCTACTTAGTAGAAACACCATCCAACTTGATTTAAAAGGCATAAATCATTAGAGAGTGAAGCTTAGAGAAGTAATCTTGGTGACTAATTTCAAGGAATTTTGGTGATTTTCCTACTTGGTCAAGTAGTGATTTTATGATAAGTGAAATTATCTTGGATTTAGAGTTGTCTTTAGCATATACATGCTAATCATTGCTCCAATTACTTCTTTTCTTTGTTTTCTTTGTTTGATTTGAGTTCTTCCATGTAGAGGGTGGACAGCCTCTAATAAGAATAAAGGCCAAGACCAAAGGCTTGAAGAACTTTGATTAAGCTTGTTAAAGTTGTGTTGATTAGTGTTCATAAACACACTTACCTTATTCAAAATTTTGATTTTGTGCCTTTATGCTATTATTTGTATATTTTGAGATTTTGTATGAAATGATTGGTTTGTTGAATTTTGGCTGCCATTACATGCTCTTGGATGATGTTTGATGAGTATTTATGTTCTACCTTGTATCTTTGTGGTTCATGTTCCTTTCATGGCTAAAGTAAGTTGAATTTGGGAAAAACGTGATTTTGAGTGAGATTTAGGACCATTTTTCAGTCCTTTCTATTTTCCATTTGTGTCTGATTCCTTCATAAAAGTTGTAGGTCTATCTCTTAGCTTTCCAACCCATCCTCTTGTGTCCAATTTGGAGATATATAACTCATTGGAGATATATAATATATATAGCTCAACTTATGGCTGAAATACCCAAACTGACTCTGTTATGACGGGCCACATGCATCACTGAATTTTGCCTCATTTTGACCACTATATGGACAATATTAGGGTTCTGATTCTTCATGTAAAAGTTGTTTCCCTGTGTTTCCCTGAGAATTTCTCTCCTCCTAGATTGGTTTAATTTGAGTGTGGGTTTAGTTAGAATTTCAAGAAAAAAGGACTTGGGGTTTCTGCTGAATCAGGGTCTGGTCTGTCATCTGTTTCCTAGCTTTGTTTTGTTATCTTCCATATTTGATCTGGGCTGTCATCCCTTCAAACATTTGTAGGATTTGTCTTAGGCTTTCTACACAAACTGCTGAATTTCATTTAATTTGGGACCCAGTAGCGGCCCGGTTATGTTTTAAAAAAACACCAGCAAAGGTCCATGTTATTTTTATGCTGGAAATTTTCTATGGTTAAGTCATTTTGTTGAAGTATGAGAATTTTTATGAATTACTTAAGTTTAAATTAAGTTTTTATTTATGAGAAGACTAAAGAAAATGAAATTTTTATGCAGAAATGGCTTTTGGGCTCTATATCTTTTGGTGTGGATTTGATGCATGATTTGATTTATTATGTATGATGAGGCATGCTCGGCATTTGATGCCTTATGATAAGAAAGCTATGATTCATATGCTAGCACGTGGGTGTCTTATGTTAGGGCGACTTCCGCTCTATAGTTATGAAAAGGTTGGCGGCCTAAAGTGCCATTATGAATAAGCTATTGAAAGTGAATTTTCAAAGCATGATATTTCGGTACATGGTTTAAAATAAATAGTATGTTTATTGGTATAATAAATGTCCAAGTAATGAATTTATGATTTGGAAGCATTAAATTATTTATGTTATTAATTATAAGTTTATTTGATATTTCTTTTGCTATGGATGTAAATGTATGTTGAAGCATTAATGATTTTATGATTGTAAATCTTTTGATGAAAATTTATGTTTTAAGTGTGTTGCCATCGCAATATTGGTAAGTTTGTCATTTTTGAGCATTAATGAGTTTTATACTCAGCGCGTTGATTTTAATCACGTGCAGGTTGAAGACCATGGTTGCTACTTGAAGACCAGAAGAGTAGCTTCAGAACAGAAGAGACTATTTTAGTAGTGGTAGAATTAGTTTGATGTAATTAAGAATTATGACATGTTATAAGTATTACAATTTGGAGACAATATTAGTTTTCATTTATAATCAAGCATGTTATTGTAAAATATTTTGGTGTATATATATGTGGGAGATAAACTTGGACTTATGTTAATGTTAGAACATTAGAAGTTGATATATTTAAAAGAATGTATTGAAGTGATGAAATTATAATGTTATGAGGAACTATGGAGTTTATGAGATTACTGAGAAGTGCTATTGTGGTGTTATTGGAGTTTGATGGGGTTTGGAAAGTTTGATTTGGGAGTGCTTTGTATCATGATGTTTGCAACTTTCTATTTTAGGGGAAACTCTTGCCAGTTTTTCTGTGTTCCCAAATTCATTTTCAAAATAGAATTACTATTGAACTTGCTAAACTTGTGAATACTAAGTCACTTCTAATTCATAATCTTCTAATTCATAATATGATTGTTTGATTTATATGTAGGTTAGGACGGTGCCTCCGGCACCGAATGTGGCATCCACCGTCGGGTCTTTCGGAATCGGGCGGCGGGTGTTACACAATTGGTACGTTCTAAGACCAATTTTCCCATTTTCGGTATAAATTCTAAACTTAATAATTATTAGTTAATTAAATTGAATTTGAATGAATAATCAATTAAATATAACTTTGCTAAGAATCAGTCGGTACAATGTAGATGCAAATTAATTCTGAATGTTGTTAAATATATTTCATGAACATTAGATACAACTAGAAGGTGTGGTATTGAGATAAGAATTCCTAGCTAATATATATGGAAGCTAATTTATGAATTTTAATAAATATTGTTAGGAGGAGTTATAATTTAAGACTTAGACAAGCAAATAGTTATAGAGTAATTAATAATATCATTGAATCATGCGTGGAGGTTAATATAAATTGTGAATTAATTGATTTGGAATTATTAAGTGTATATGTGTGAGTGTGATTGGAATTATTAAGTGTATATGTGTGAGTGTGATGGGTGATATATGTAGCCTGAAGCGAATGGGTTGGTTGGATTGATTGCCCGATGGATGGGCTGTGTGAATTTAGTAATCGAACGATTGATTAATAAGGTTATGGCGGACAGGATGAGTTGTTGTGAGTTGCCCGACGGATGGGCAGTGTGTATTGATTGATAAATATATAATGTTATTGTGATATTTAAACAGGTATATAGTCATATTTCTAGGGGAGATTCTTCGATAAGACCTAAACTAGTTTTAATTAATAACATAATAAATAAGCTTATTTAGATAAATTCTACAATTTGATACATAATAAATGAAGTGCTCTAATTATTTATTTATTATCACTATTATTCATTTAATTATTCAACTATTTATTTATTTTCATTATTATTATTTATTTTATTATTATTTATTTTATTATTGTTGTTTATTGATAATACTACTTATTTATTTATTTGCATTTGATTATGGGTGTCTAAGTGTGCATTGCATTACGATGTTTAATTGATTAATATGCTTGCATTTATTTCAATACTTATTAATTGTGTTGCTGGATAATGTTATGCCTTTGTATAATGTTATGCCTTGTATGTGTGGAGTTGGGATGAAGTGGGTCACCATGAGTTTGTGAGGGCAGTCCACGAGACCGTTGGCCGTATGGGAGATCGGCACCTCATGTGCATTTGATGATATGATATGGATAATATGGATAAACCACAGGGTGACTTCTTATTGGGCACACCTGATAATCTAGATTTTATGGTAGCCCGCAGGGTGGCCTCCTATTATGTGCGTCGGCGGATCTTGATTTGATGGAGACGACCAGGTTGCCTCCTGTTGGTATGGAAAAGAAAAGAGAGAATGGAAAAATAATGAGAGGGCTGGTCAAGTAAGGATTAAACCGGTCGGCCATGTATGGGGGTTGGCTCCCTGGTGCACACGTAATGACGAGGGCGAGCCATTGTGTGAGGACGGCTCATTAGGTTTCAGTGACGCGCACTGACTTAATTTCCACGTTGATGTTGATTATATGAAAATTTTAATTAATGTGAGTGCTGTGTGATATACCATTTGTGTGACTGACTGCCTTGTGAAGCATATAACTAGTCGGGATGACTAGATTGATATATTTACACTTTTGTGGTGAATGCGTGTGTTGTGCAATAATTATACTCCTTTGCAATAATTATTACTCCTTAGAAAACTCACATGTCTTGTTTGATTTTTCAGGAAGTAAGTTTTTCTTTAATTCGATTTAGGCTATGTTTCTTCGACGTAGGGTAATAGAGAAATTTTCCTAGTTCCACAATTATTTTATTATGTAACTATGTGTATAAAAAACTATGTATATCAAACAGCTAATGACTCCGCAGTTGTAAATTTTATATATATTTAGTCGTGTATTAATATAGATGAAATGATTCTGAGAGCCCATATTATAAATGTGACGTATTTGTAAGTGGGATTCAATCCGTGAAAAGTTTAAGATGTTAAATTTAGGCCGAGGTATAAAATATTTATGAGATTCATTTTGCATAGTAATATGGGCTGAATGTTTAAAATTTATATTGCAAAAGTGGAATTTTAGTGATTCAAGCTTACTACGGGCCTCGTAGTAATATGGGCTGAATGTTTAAAATTTATATTGCAAAAGTGGAATTTTAGTGATTCAAGCTTACTACGGGCCTCGAGGGCCTTAAGCTTATCTGGGCACTAGTGCCGATCAGGCCCATGGTTTCGGATCGTAACATCGCCCTTGGCAAAAGACTTACTAGTAGGAGATTGATTGACAGATGAGTCCACAACATCAATTTTCTTTCTAGTGACCTTCTCCATGAAGATATTCATGATTTGTAGCAATTTGGCCAATCATCTGACTATGATTCTTCTGTTCCTCCAGCATTGCATTCAAATAAGAAGAACTGAAGTTAATGACAATATCATTAGAAACAAAAGTTATTTTACCTAGACATTTATTGAGATCATTGGAGGTAAGTCAATTTTTAGGGAATTTTAGGCGGAAGAGTTGATTTTCCTTTCTTCACGACGAGACGCTCCTCTTTCAGGACTTCTAAAGCCTACTTTTGTAAGTCCTCCAATCGAATCTAAAGACCTAATAGTAGTTCTTTTTCAACAATAGGACGAGTTTTTAGATTCATGATGGATTTCTCCCAAAACTCGAGTGAAAAATGGTTAGGTTGCACAACAGTGCCTTATTAGGCATGCCACTAAAGATTATTGGTTCTTTTGGGAGAAAAAGCAACGAATCCGCTCACTGACAGCTTGAATGAAAATTGCGGGAGTGTCAAGTGTGTGTAATATACCAATAGAAAAATTGAATGTGCTTGACCCGACTTCTAGATTGTGGATTGGATTCAAAGACATACGTTTCACCAATTATGCAATTAAAATAAAATTGAGTAGAGAAATATGTAAAAGTGAACTTGGATTCCTAAGTTAAAAGGAATTTTGATTACTTGTATTAAAATGAAACTATGATCACAGGAAATGTAAATGAACAATGCTTAAGAAAAGTAAAGATAAGACTTTAAAAATTAAATTGATTGACTCTAGAGATTTTAATGTACTTGGTCAAATTTGTCGGAGAATTTGGTTGCGTTCTACCTTGTTGCCTTGCTACTTTCAGGTATTTAATCTTGATTGTTAAAAAAACTACAATTAGCTATTTAAGACAAACCCATAGAAAAAAACTGTAAAAGCGTATCTTTGATTATGACTAGAATAAGCATGTGAAGTCTTTGTCTGAGAATGTTAGGAAGTTGTTACTTGTGCTTGACCAGCACAGACCATGCCAGGCTAGCAAGAGGATAATAGAATAGACTTGCTCGGCCAAGATTCTATGGACGGAATATATCAATCATATCGAAATGTTTTCTTTTGATTTTGGATTTTTTTCAAGCCCAAAAGATAAAGAGTTTGAAGTCATGGTCTTCGCCTAACAACATCACTGTCTAAATACTAGTCAAAGTTCAACAAGTATATTCTAATTCTACGACCTTTAAGAAAATCCAACCTTTTTTTGTTTTTAAGTGATAATTTTATTTGCTTTCACATTATATATCATATATTTAATTTTTTAAACTGTTACTGATTTTTTTATATATTTTTTTAATATTTAGTGTGTACTCAGATTTATTTTTGTTTTTACTTAGATTAAAAAAATTATTATTTGAAAAATAAATTTTATCTAAACCTAAATTAGTATTAGATGTCATCTTCAATGAATAGAGATATATCTAACAAAGTGACTTACAATTTGGAACAAATAAAAAACTCCAAATAAAAAAGAAAAGGAAATCCATTTTTGTGGAAGGAAGAGAGTATATAAAGTTGATAAATATTTAAAATATTTAAAGCAAACCTCATACTCATTGATTAATCCATATTAGGAGAACGGACCAATGGGCTTTCTAAGCCCAACGTGAGAGCTCAAGAAACCATGTTGGTGTCAACATGTTGACCAAAAGAATATTTGAATACTGTGAATTAAAATTAATATATTCATTTCAGTAAAAGACAAGTATGATATGTTACATGGAAAGAATCCATTTCCCAACTTGATACCTTACCTTCGCATTAAAAACATTTTGGGACAAATTACCATTTAATCTTTGAAATTTTATTTAATTTATCTTTCTAAAAAAAGTTAAATTAAATAATCTATTATTTTTGTTTTTGTTAATAAAATAGCATTTCCCATTTACAATAATTACAAAAATTTATCTTAATTCCAAAATAAAATTATATTCTAATATTATAAAAACATAGACAATATAAAAAGAAATTATAAATAATATTTAATCTTATAATAAATAGTCAGTATAATGAGGAGTGACAATTGTTTTTTTGGTTTTAATAAGAGATATTTTCAGCCCATTAGTTTAAAACTATATTCTACTTGCACCAAATCGACCATTTAAGTAGATAAAATATTCCTATTAAATATTTATTTTATTCATAAGACTCAAATTTTTAATCTTACTTCAAAAAAGAAGAGCGCCAATCAGTTATTTCAGTACTCGTTGCTAATAAATAGCAAGTATTAACGTCATGCGGTGTATGTTATGGAAAGACAAAGAAAAGCAAATGTGAAAAATTATCTTTTTTTAAACAAAAAAAGAAATATTATCCAAACATTTATGGAGTCCATGATTGAAAAAATAAATAAATAAAGAGGAAAAAGGTCCACCAAAGACCAATAAACAAAAGGCAGGACATGGTGACGTACGATGGGGATCCTAAAGCTTTTATTCATTGATTATATAAATTAATGTGAAATGTGAAAGAAAGGAAAGAAAAGAAAAGAAAAGAAAAGGAAGGAAATAGAATAAACAAAAGGTACAACCGACAAAGTGTGACAAAATGAAGAATCTTTTGGTGTTGTATGCAACGCTAACACAATCCCTCAAAACCCAAATCTGGCCTCTCATTTCATGCCTCATCAACTCTTCACATATTATTTTTAATATTATTTCTAACCACTACGTTATATTAAAACCTTATATTTAATTAAATTATATTAAAATCACTTAATAATACTCGTTTTCATATAAAATTGAGCTTATAACATATTCACTTATTACGAAAAAAGATAGTTTAATTATTAAAATATACATTATTTCATATTTTATTAACTTAGGGATGGTATTCTATAATTTTTGTTTCTGGTTTTTTCAATTTTATTTTTAAACATGAGAATATTTTTTTTCTTCGTTTGGTAATTAAAATTTTCATTTTAAGTTTATCATCACCTTTGGGTAAAGTGTTGGAATTGATTAGAGGTGGAGCCTTTCAAGACTCTAAGGAGGCCATAAACATATATGTCAAGTGGTTATCTATAAACACAATACTTTGTACTAGTAATGGAAAATGTAGTGGTATATTAGTGTTGGTTAGTTCTCCATCCTTACAAGTTGGCTTGTATATATTAAGGGAATAGCTTGGGCTTACGATAATGGTTCATTAATTATTTCAATTGGTTGAATTAGGCTTCATAATATTTTTTTTTTTTAAATCTAGTTGGTCACTATAAATTTGGATCAATAGAGTCTAAGTTTTTTTTTTTACTATCTCAAGAAGAAAATAATGCCATAAGCATCAGACCAAAGAATTAAAGAAATAGAAATAGAGGCAACATCCCATACATGTAGAAAATATCACAGAGAATGACTCATCCTTGCCAAATGATCTGCTGCAAAGTTCCTTTGACGAAAAATATGAAGAAAGGAACAATCCAATCCTTGAGCAATAATCCCTAGATATCCAAAACAATAGCTGCCAATGGATGAGAGACAAGAAAAACATAATGAACCAATCGAACAGCTTCTAAACTATCCGTCTCCATAATAAGAAACGAAAACCACGATCCCAAGCCAAACAAAGACTAGCCTAGATAACCAATAATTCCCTGACTAAAATAGTAATGAAACCAATATTAATGAAAAAATCTCCCAACCATGTATCAGCATTATCTAGAAAGAGACCACTAGTCAAACCAGGATTAGTCGGACTACTCCCATCCCAATTAAGTTTCACTTAGCCCTCAGCAGGCAGTCTCCAAGCTACATGAATCCTGTTGATACCCTTAACTATAGAAGAAGAAACAGAAAGCATGATATTCATAGCCATATTGAACACCCAATGTGTCAATTGAGAAAAAGACAAAAACTCCTCCTGAAAAATGTGCAAATTCCATACTTTCCACACCCACCAAATACCAGCTAAAATCCAAAGCTTCCAAACAAAACTAAAAGGACCCAAAATCGGACTATAGAGATTATGAGAATGCCAAGCAATAACATTATCTCCAATAAAAAAATTATCAAGAACCTGCCAAGTTTGCCACCAAAGCTTAGTATATGAACAATCTTGAAACCAATGCAATAGATTTTCACGAACTACATTATAAGTGCCACACAAAAAAGAATGAGAAAGACCATGGGAAAAACGAAACTCATTAGTAAGTATACACCTATGAACAATCAACCAAATAAAATACTTCAGTTTGGGCAACCCATCCACCTTCCAAACCCACGAAAAGGAACCGTGTAAACCATCAAAATGAAATTTCTCAAATAAAAGAGCAGAATAAGAAGCAGGTACCATATATTCACCATTAGGGGAGAATGCCCAAATCCTCAAATCAGATAAGGGAACCATTGAAGCAAGAGGAACAACTTGGATGTGAATTTTAACAGTCTCCAAAATAGCAGTTCTCAAGCAGAAAAAACCCAAGAACCCTCCCGAATAATAGATGACACATGACAATGCTTCTCACCCAAAACAACATCATCAACCAAATCAATCAAAGGACCTACAGGTAACCAATTATCAAACCACAAGCTAATTTGTTGCCCATCACCAACACGCTAGAGAGTATAAGTTGAAAGAATAAAAAATTTTCGAACAATACCCCGCCATAAATTAGAGTAGTTCAACTTTATCCGAGGAGAAAAAGAAACATCCTAGCAGTAGTTATGAAGCAAAATCTAAACCTAGAGAGCCAAATCATTCAACAGAAGCCTCCTACCGAATTTGCCTAACATAGTCACATTAAGAAACGAGTACTGTTAAAACCAAGACCATTATACCTTTTAGGTCTGATAAGCATCTGCTAACCTACCAAATGAATCCGCCTATGAGCCTGAGATAAATCCCAATAAAAATTACTCAAAAGCTTATCCATCCTCCTATAAATAGTATCTAGCAACCAAACTATTTGCATAGAATACACAAGCAAAGAGGAGATAGAAGATTTAATAAGCACCTCCTTGCCTGTTGGGCTCAATAATTTAGATTGCCAATTAGAAAGTTGGGACTCAACATTATGAACAATATTATTATAATGAGCAATAGTAGCATGCCCATGAAGAAGCAAACCCCTAAATATTTACTCAAATCCAAAGTAACAGAACCCCCCCCCCCAACATCTGCTGAAACATGTTCTTCATAGTACGAGAAAAAAACTTAGAGAAAAAAAAATTATGGATTTAGCAAGATTAGCCTTCTGCCTGCTAAAAGAATAGAAAGCCCGCAACACATAATACACAATCTTCCCTTGCTTAAGAGAAGCCTTCCCAAAAATTATAAGGTCATCAGCAAACAACAGATGGTTAATAGAAGGGTCACCTCTTGAAGCTCTGGCCGAAATCCATTTCTTAGAGAGACCCTGCTACTGAATCAAGAGCCGACTTTCCATATAGAGAACAAATAGATAGAATGAAAGTGGGTCCCCCTACTTTAAGCCTCAAGAGGGCGAAAAGGATTAGAAGGGCTACCATTCTATAAAACAAACAATGAAGATTAAGAATTCACCCATAATGCAGCAAAGCCAAAAGCAAGCAAAATAAAATGAAGATAGTCATAATTAACACAATCATAAGTCGTTTCAAGATCAACCTTCAAAGCAAAATTGCTTTTAGACTGGTAGAAGGTATGGAACAGCTCCTGAGCAATAATCACATTATCAATTGTAGTACGACCCGAGATTAAGCTACTTTGAAAAGGACTAATCAGACTACTGATAAAGGGCTTCAACCAATTAATAAGAACTTTCATCACAAGTTTGTATAAAATATCCCAAAGAGTGATTGGACGAACTGTGTAATAAACTCAAGGGCATGGATCTTAGGGATAAGCACTATAAATCCATGAGCTACCATAGCTAGAATGGAGCCTAATGCAAAAGAATTAGAAACAAAAGCCACCACCTCCTCCCAAACAATATCCCAGTACTTCTTAAAAAAGAAAGGTTGAAATCCATCTGGCACTAGAGCTTCATATGAACCCATATCCGAGACAGCCTGCCAAACTTCATCCCAAGTGATAGGCAATAACATAGCTTCAACAGCCTCCACAAGCAGACGAGAAAAAATAAGATCAGAAAGACCTGAAGGACTAGCCTGAACATCATTAGAGAACAAATCTTTATAATAATCCAAAGCTAACTTCTTCAACACTTCTGGATCAGTAACCGAATCATGCGCCTCATTCTTCAAACATTCAATTTTTATTCTGTTTCCAAAACTTCATACACTAATCTCCACTAGAAAGCCAAGAGGATTACGATTTCTGAAACCAGAAAACATCCTCTTGCTACAAAAAAAGATCATATTGATGCAAAAGATCCTTTTCAAGACCAAGCAAATGAGTAGAGACACAGTTTTGAAGCGCTCTCAAGCAAATGTTTTATTTACGAAAGTATGTATAAAACATTTCATTTATTTGGTAATTAGTTAAAGAAGCTAAATTATATTTATATGAAGCAAATAATGATTAATAATATCATTGGAACATGCTTGGAGGTTATTGTAAGTTGTAAATTAATTAGTGATGATGAAAGTTCACACTGTTGTTTTGAAAGGAGGATGGGAATTTAATTTGTCTAATTGCATGATGGATGGGTTGTGTGTCATGGTTGATCAATATTTAAAAATTTATTGCTATTTAAGAAGATGAGTAGTCCTATTTTCAGGGGAAGTTCTGCCGAAATTTCAGTAGAATCTAGGTTAGTTAGGTTTAAAAATTAAGTATATAGGTTCATTTAGAATAATTCTTTAACTCGATTATATAAAATAGAGTTCTTTATTTATTTGTGTTCTCTCTTTGCATTTATATTTTATCTAGATTGTTCGAGTTCATCTATTGCTCCAAGAAGTCAAAAATCCAATTAGAACTTCTCTTCTCCATCACTATGAGTAGTAATAAACAATGCATTACTATTTGCATCATGTATAAACATTCATTACTTTTATAATTAGTTACATATAAGTGCATATTTGAACATTTGCATAACAATATTTGTTGATTTAATGTGCTTGCATTTAATTGCACTATTTGATTAGATGTGCTGTGATGATGATATGCATTGTTTGTGTGGAATTGGGATGAATGTTGATTTAATGTGCTTGCATTTAATTGCACTATTTGATTAGATGTGCTGTGATGATGATATGCATTGTTTGTGTGGAATTGGGATGAAGTGGTCACCACGGGCTTGTGAGGCGATCTACGATACCATCGGCCATAGATGGGGAGATCAATGTCCTCGTGTGCATCTGATGATATGAATGATATGGAAAAAAAAACCACAGGGTGGCTTCCTGTTGGTAATGAAAAAAAAAGAGAGGATGGAAAAAAAAATGAGAGGGCTAGTCAAGTGAGGATTAGACCGATCAGGATGTATGGGGATCGGCTCCCTAGTGCACACATCATGACAGGATGGGCCATGTGTAAAGACGGCTCATCGGGGTTTCGATGACGCCACTAACTAATTTCCACTTGTTTGATTACTTGAAGGTGTAATTACTTGTGGATGCTAATGTTGTGCCATATGCTTGACCAGTTGTGTGTTCATTTTAGTACTTTAGGATGCATTTCGTGTGAATGTTTGTATTATGCAATAATTAATATTCATTATTAAACTAACATTTCTTTTGTTTAACCTTTCCAAAAAATAGTTTCTTCTTGGTCTAGGCTAAGACTCTGTTTCCTTCACAGCAGAGCTAGAAAAGAAATTTTCTAATTCCAGTAATTATTTTATAATGTAGCTATATGTACTAGAACTTATTTATATCTATTTGTTAGTGAACTCCGCAGTTGTAGGATTGTAACCGATAAATTTATGTGGATCTTTAGTTATTCATTTATGTCAATGTATAAACTAGTTAGCTCATATTATGGATGTTTTGTATTATAATTGGGCCCGAGCGATGAAATATTTGAGATGCTAGATTTGGACCAAAGTATAATATAATTATGAGGCTTATTATGTATGGCAATATGGGTTAACTGTTTGAAATTCATATTGCTAAAAAAAAGCATGACTAAATCTTTTCCTATTGAGATTAGAGTTCTTCCTAAACAAGAATAGCAATTTTCCAAATTAATTTCAAGAAAATCTGAGTTATTGAGAGCTATAAAAAGGGGAGCCATTATTCAAGAACAATTAAATTGATTATTGAATTAATAGAATAAATTGAATAGAATTAAATGAAATCGAATTCTCTAGTAGCCTTTAATCCTAAATTTCTTCTAGCAATTTTCTTAATTGTTTTCTTAAAGTTGAATTTAGTTTTATTTATTTTATTTTTAGTTTAATCTCTTGGAAAAAATCATTTTAATTATTATTTAAATAATAATAGATTAAAACGATTTTGGTATACAATTCTCGTGGAAATAATATCCTACTCATTATTTTATCACTTGTTATAATTTTGAATACTTGTAAAATTTGTCTATCACGCTACGCCATGGATCACTATAAATAATAAAAATAATATTTTGATAAATTAAAATATTAAACACTATATAAAAAATTATTATGGAACAGAGCTTGCTTTTGCCAATTACAGTATCTCTTTTGTAATTTTCGAGTGAATAAATAAATATATTATGGAACATACATCTTAGTAAATTCTCATCAAACCCAACTGAACTAATTAAGAAAATTCATAAATAAACTAATATGATGATCAAGTAGTTATTTTTAATTTAAATTAAAGAAATAAATGCAATAAATTACCGAAAAACTTATTATACATATTAAAAATAAAAATCATTAAACAAAGAATTGAATAATTAATTACTTATCTTGTGTATTTAAAAAATAAAATTGTAAAAAATGTGAACATGTGATAATAAGCAGTACGAATACAAAGGGTTTGAAACCAAGTGGAAATGTATATATAAATAAATAGGAAAGGGAAGTAGGAAATGGCCCGACAAACAGAAATGGAAAAGGAGGGCTTTGCTTTTCCTTTATGGTATGGTACGGAAAGCTACGTGGAGGCTTTGAAGGCCATATATGCAAACGACCTTTTGGCATTTATAACCAAAGACGGTTTCAATTTTGTTGGCGTATGCTTTGGTCATCCTATAGACTTGTTTGTGGGAAACTTCTTTGTTCCATGTCATTTTTCAACTTTTCCTCTTTTGTTTTGTTATTACAATTTACTTTGAATACCATTTTGGATTCAAATTTTGTCATTATATATCACAATTACTGTTACAATTTTCACCAGTTTTGTATTTATTAAATATATAAAATTTATGGAATTCTATATATATATAAATATATAAATCCTGACGCATTTTTCACGACTTTATGAGTATAAAACCAAAAATTATCCAATCATTAAAAATTTAGGTCTAAGCTCTGTTGCTGACGTCAAAATCAATATATAGAATCAAAATTTTTCTCTCTCTCTTCGATAAGTGAAAATTAGTAAAGAGAGAAGTTTCTAGAGGAAAAACAAAAAAAAAAGTCGATGGAGAAAGAAGACTGAGGTCGTCGAGATAAGAAAAAAAAGTCATAGAAAGCAGGAAGGGTAAAGTGGGATTAGCGTAAAAACGACTTGGTTTAAGTAGAATTACACTGTTATATGAACAGTGTTTTTTGTTTCTATTTTAATATATATATAATATTAGTTTCCTTAGATGGAATTGATGTTTTTCATTTAAAAGATATTATTTTTGTTAAATATCATATCCAGATATTGATAAAGTGAAACTAAGATCATTAATAATATCAAAAATATTTTTTTAAAAATTGATAATAATTAATATTAATAATATTTTAAAAACGTTTCAAGTTCTTTTATAATAAGTAATAAAATATATTAACTTTTTAACAATTAAAGAAATTAATAATATCATAAATGTAATATTAAAGTAATAACTAAAATTATAATATAATTAATATTTATATGAATTATAATGAAATTAAAATTATCGTTAATATTTTTCTATTTTTTCAATTTAAAAGCAATTACTTTTTTATTTATTTTTTTAATTCTATCTTATTTTTTTGATTTTTATTGTTTTATAATTTAATTTTCTTTGTATTTAAATATTAATGCTTTTTTGAGTTTTTTAATAACTAATAAAATTAATATTATCATTAATCTAAAATCTATCTATCTATATATCTATACTATATATAAATATTAATGAAGCAAATACTCGCTAAGAGTACATTATCTCTTCTTTAAAAAAAAAAAAAGAAAAATTACATTTTATTATTTGATTGGATATAATTTTTAAAAATTATTCTGGATATAATTTTTAAAATTATTTTTAATAAATAAATATATTTATATATATTATAATTAAAAAAGAAAAAGTATATTCTTCTTTTTTTTTTGTATGGTTATAGGAAAAATTATGGGTTTATTTGGAGAGGATATAACGTTTCTTTTATATAATTTTTTTTTTATCACTTAATTAACTTATTTGTCTATTTTAAATTTGCAACTTAGAACAATAGAGAAACAAAATACTTGAATAAACTCATTAACTGACCTATATTAAATCCTAGCATTATTTTCTTTCGAAATTTTTATTTATTGACTTGGCTTTTTTTTTCATCAAAATCAAATTTAATTAAATTCTAGCATTTTCAGGATTATTTTTGAAATTCAAATTGATAATTTTTTTAATATAATTTATTTCTTGTTATATGTTAAGTTCTTAAAAGAGTTTTTTCTTAAAAGAGTTTTATTCTTAATAAAAATTTATTATTTATTATTTTCTTTTTTGTTATTGAATTAATTTGTAATCACTGTCACTTTAATTTAATAAGAGATTTATATCTCTCTTACAATAAATAAATGACTTCCAAATTAAGTATTTTTAATTTTCTTGATATTTTTTCTTTTATATCCTAAATATATCTGACTTGAAAGAAAATAGTGTTTACGAAATTGAAAAAAACTAGAACTATATATTTCTATTTTGGGTCATTTTTTGGGTTTCAAGAGTTTGTCTATATGTTTCTATATTCCTTTCTCTATTACACTAAGTAAGTAACACTATCATTATTGTCAAAATAATTATCATGAATTTGTTACTCTTGACTATCACGAATTTATTGCTTTTGATTATCAAGAATTATTACATCAAATTTTGTTAATTTAGCATTATTGAGTTTCCAATCATGTTTTCTTCTTATAGTAAGTATAATCTTAACTTTCTCTATTTGCAAATTAATAGAATAATTTTTATTTATATTTATCAAGTATGTTCTAACAACTATAGGAAGTTCAATCTAATTCTAAATAGGAGATTATAAAAGATTTTAATTTTATTATTTGAAAAATAAAGCTAATTCAATTATTAAAGACTTTAATTTTCTATTTAAATATAAATTTTATAAATATAATTTACTTAAATAAAAATAATAAATTATATTAATATTATTATATAAGATAATATAGTAAGAATATAAAATTTTAAGGATTCTATTTTATTGGTTTGAAAAATAAGCTTAATTCAATTATTAGGATAATTAAATTTCCTATTAAACTTAAATTATATTGAGATAAAATAATATATTATATTATATATTATATTAAGACATACATGGCAAAGGATATAAAAGTTTAAGAATTTAATTCTCATTGGTTGAAAAAATAAAGATATTACTTTTTTGAATAAATAAATTCATTAGTTATAAAAAAAATAATAGGGAATAAACCATCATTTTTGACTTTGGTGAATATAGATTGATTAGTTAATTGAAATTTGTATTCTTTGACAATTAATAACATCGCAAAATGTTAGTTAATATTAAATAATATTAAGTTAATACAAAATGTAATAAACTAATCAAATGATATACTAATAATAATAAATTAAATAAATAAACTATTTATGTATATGTTTTATTAATATTAAATCAAATATATATTAGAAATTGTAACCAAAAAATTCTATCCAATCTTAATTAGGAATGAAAATCCAATTGTAAAAGTTTTGATTGAATCCAATATCAAATCAATTATATTTATAATTTTATTTGCAAAAGGATTTAAATATTTTATATTAAAAATCTAAAATTAATTAAATTTATAAGTTATAAATTAAAATTCTTTTCTTTTCCTCAAATTTTCTTTTGTTTGCTTCGTTAATATTGTTAGTTACCTTTTGCCTGATCATTCTCTTGAAGGTATTAGTTATTTTATTATTAATCTGCTAAGTAAATTTTTTGATCAATTTAAAATTAGTATAACTTTATTAATTTAAAAAAAAATATTTAATTCATGATTGTAATTTTTTTAATAATTAACGCTTTTTTTTTAAGTTGCTACATATTTTTAGTTTAAAAATTTATTATACTTTGATAATATTACATATATTATTATGATAATAAATGACAAATATTTAGATTATAACTCAATTGAAAATTTAATCTATCAAATAACTATATTTTCTTTTGCTATTATTAAGGATTTTTTTTGCTTTTATTATTAATAATTCATTGAAGACCCTCTACTTGTTATTGCTATATCGAAAACTTATCACTTTATTATTATTAATGGCTGATATATTAATTTTAACTTTTGATGTTCTTTTATTTTGGTATACTATATAAAAAAATGAATTTGATTACTAATAATTTATATATGTATTTATTTTTATATATGGCGAGATCTTGGATCAAACGGTTATTTATTTTCAACTTTGTAACTATTCTGGATCAAACGGTTATTTATTTTCAACTTTGTAACTATTCTATTTGTCAAAAAAAAAAAAATCTATTGTAAAAAATTATGAAAATTTTTCATCAAATACTAGATAGATATGATAGTGGTTTGCACCTTTTGTTTATACATGTAATAATTATAACCAAAAAAATTAATAAAAAATAAATTATAAATAATCATTCTAATGGATATGTTCAACGAGTAACAATGTGCATCGCAAGATGATTAAACTTCTTTTAAAATAATAAAACGTTTAAATTTCTTTTTAAAGATAAAATTTGAATATCAACACAAGAGGCGAGTATATGACTAATTTATAATTAAATTCTATAATTTTAACGGCTAACATTTGATGTGATAAATTAATCTCAATCTAATAAAACAATTAAACTAATTCACTACTAAGACAAGATGATTAGCGTTGAATTTTACATTACTTTTTCCTTTTTTCCTAAAAGTAAGTATGAGTTCCTTGACATATATATATATATAGATATATATCCAACCCGAATGGGTTAGCTCGTTGGCAAAGACACTTACAGAGTTGATTATCATGGTTTAAGTTATAGGTTTGACTTTCTGCAATGCAAATTTTTTTCGGATCAGCCTTTTTACTTCCGAGAATGAAAGGAGATTAACTAAATTTATAGACCATTAAAATGGATACCGACATGAATACTTTGTGAAAATATATAAAAAAAAAAAAATAGACATGTTGTTATAATAATTCCTAAAAATCTCACTTTAGGATCCGAAGCTTCACTTTTGGAACACAGTTATGAATATAGGCACATGGGGCTTACTCAACAATCATAATTGACTTGGATTTGATATATATACTCACAATCATAAATTGACTTGATTTGATATATTATATATATATAATATATATTAATATTATATATATATATATATATATATATTCCATGAGCTTTAATAACATTAAATTTTGTCATTATTTGAAAAAAATATTAGAATGTGTTAAACTGTTGACTTTTTTGGTGTTCTCCTTTAATTTGAGTTTCTCAAGTCTTAACTACAAAAACGATTTTCTTATGGCTCTTCTTTACTTGACTGTTGTATCTATTATTACATGTTTCTTTCTTTTTGCTTATTGTTGACTAATGATAGTATGAGCATCCCCACTTAATTTCATAATTGAATAATTAATCAAATCATAACCACACATTATTTCCCTTCTCAAAATTACAGTCGCATTTATATTTTTAAAAATATTTTTTCACTTTTCTATAATACCCTTATATAATAATTCGTGTGAATAATTAATATTGATTGAACTAAATAGTAATAAAATAAAATAATTAATTCTAAGATTTTCATGTACTAACTATTCATCATATTTTTAAAGTCCTCAAGGAATTATAATTTATAAAAAATATTATAAATTATTTTTTCTACTTTGAATATTCTTAGATTTTTAGTAATATAAATTGTTTATAATATTATAATTTATAATAAAAATTAATAATATATGTATGTTGTATAAGATAATTATTGTCGTGATTATTGTTTCAATTTTATAAATAGTTTATATTCAAAAGATTTTGGTAAAAACCGAAAATTTAATCTAGTTGTTTGGTAAGAAATTGCATTTCGTCTTACTGTTTTAATTACTGTTTGAAGGACTCAAGTTAATTATAATTGACATATGCTCTATTAACCTTATGTTTGTTTCAAATGGATAAATATTAAATTTTAGATTACGGTAAAATATAATTCAAAACATTTTCCAAACTATAGTGTTTTAGATAAATGGTGAAGATTGTAAAATTTGAAATCTGTTGATTATCTTTTTATAAATTAGAAATATATTTAAAGTAAAAAAAAATAAAAATAGAAGAAGGTGGTACATCTTGTATATCAAATCAAGCAAAAATACCTCCAATTTATCTAGAATAAATAAAAACAATATAATTGGGATTAGAAGCTTCTGATCGCCCATGGTTTCGCAGTCACCAATAGGTTAAGTCTATTTTGCACTAATTTTAGTTCAACTAGTTCACATCCGGTTCGATGGATTTTTCAAATCTAGTTTGGATATTCCGGTTCAATGGATTTTTCAAATCTAGTTTGGATATTCAACGTGTATAATTTAGGTTTTCACAATATGATATTAGAAGGCAGGGAGGCAGTGACTTTTTTTGTGACATCCCGACCAAGAAAGCAATCCTAAGAGGGCGGGTAGAGCAAAACTCCTAGCTGACTTTTAAGATGGGTTAAGCGTGCTTGCTTAATGAAAATCCTAGGATGGGTGGCCACCTGGAAAGTTTCTTATTTCACTTGCAGGACAAAATAGTGCAGATCTTGCCAATCTAGTATGGGATGGAATTGGTTTGATCCAAAACGGACAATTACTCTGGTGGTTGGAGTCGGGCATGACAATTGGTATCAAAGCCGACAATTGGTATCAAAGCCGGACCACCTCCAGTAGATGTATGGTTTGCAGACAAACCACGTGGAAGCTGGTGGGCCTGTGACATCCTGACCCAGCAAAGCGATCATAAGAGGGTAGGTAGAGCAAAACTCCTGGCTAACTTCTAGGATGGCAGGCTAGCTACGGGTAGTGGAAATGGGGAAACTTATCATTAGAGGTGCCTTTTGGTCAAATGGTTTGGAGAGTTGGAAGAACTCTAAAGTTAAGTGTGCTCGCTTAATGGAACTCCAGCAAGGTGTGACACTTTTGTAGATGAAGGCTTTACTAATTGGAATAAAAAGAAAAGAATGTAAATTCATGTGAGAGGTTCTAATAGTACTCATAATCAAGCTTGGAAGAGTTATGAAGATAATGTAGCGAAAGCAATCCATTAAAATGGCCTTAGAGAAACAATCAGATCAAGCTCGAAGTAATTATTGAACTTGTTTGGAAGAGTTATGAAGATAATGTAGCGAAAGCAATCCATTAAAATGGCCTTAGAGAAACAATCAGATCAAGCTCGAAGTAATTATTGAACTTGTTTAACCGCACATATTGATTGTTTGTGATTCCTTTCGAGATAAGAATTAGCCTTTTATGGTCATGATAAGTTGATGCTCTAGTAATAAAGATAACTTTCTAAAACTTCTTTAGTTTCTTGTTGATCAATAAATTTATTAGTAATGTTGTTTTGGATAATGCTCCAAATAATATGAAAATGATCATACATGACATCCAAAATGATATTATAAAATTTTGCTGCAAGTAAAACAACTAATGAAATTAAAAAGAATTAGGAGATAGTTTTTATCAAGTTTAATTCATTGTTGGCTCAAGGACTTTCACAACCTCTAATTTTGATAACTAACAAAACGAATAAATTGAGTAATTTATTATATAGATTATACTAAAGTCTTATGCAAGAATTTAATTAAGAAAATTTATCAGTGGAGATCAAAGACAATCCTAATGAAGATAAAGAATTAAAGCAACTTGAAGATTTGAAGATCATATATTTAGTGTCTTAGAAATTTACTTAGGATTAAGTAGTCTTTTATTAAAATAAAAAGAACAAATGTGTATATTCAAGCTTAAATAAAAAATATCTTTCCTTTAGTTTTTCAATAAAAATAATCAAAAGATTTTATTTCATTAAAATATCATTTCAAAATCTTAAAGGGAAAATATTATCGCATTCCAAATTTAAATTACTCAAATTGTGATCTAAAAGATTTTTGAAGGAAACTTTTATTGATTTGAAATCTACTTTGGGCCTTTCAAAAGAGATGACTCATTACCTAAACTAGTACTTAAGCCTAAAATCTTTCCATCTTTTCTCTAAAATTTTGCTGTCAAATTTCCTTCTTTCTCTCCCATAGATTTAATGTTAACTTAGTCTTCTCTAACGGGAAGAAAGAAAAAATCTAGGTGTAAAATTAAATCTTGGTAGAAATTCTAAGGCATGAGAGAGACTATAATTGATTTCAAGTTTTATTTTACAAACTCTCTCATCCTTGTTCTTGATCTCATTCTTCTTTATGCTTCAATGGCATTATTTCTAAGAGAAGAGAATGAATCATATTTCTGAGAGAGATTTTCAAATCTATTTTGGAAAATATTTTAAAATCTCTTTCCTAAACTTAAATGGGCATATCACTCTTTCTATTATAGGTTTTATAATCTAGAATAGAATAGAGAAACTTTAAATTCAAAATCTTATGAGAAAAAGCTTGTGTGAAGCTTTTGATGAATGAGTATCTAAGAATCCTTTTTTGAGTAAGAGCAAGGCTTGTAAGTTTGATTGTTCTTTGCAAAAACAATCTAAGTTTTCCATTCGTAAAACCAGTGGGGTTAAGTTTATCTAGTTGTTTATTAAAAACTAGAAGGGAAGTTTGCAAGTTCCTTAAAAAACACTTGTGGGATATGGTTAGTTCTAGTATTAGGGTTATTTCTATTATACTTGACTGTGCTCTTACCTTTACAAAGAGTATAATAGTGGAGGATCTCAAGATGATTTCTTGAGGAGTGGATGTAGGCGTGAGAATTGTCGAACCACTAAATTGATTATGTTAGCTTCTCCATTATCATTAAGCTTTATGATTTAGATTGTAAATCATACACTCACTCACTCGATTATATGATATGCCTGATGAACTGATTATAAATCTGCTCTAGGTGATGCATTGTGTTTATTTTATTTTTGATGTTGCTTTAAAGAGAAACTGACTTCCAAAATCAACGTAATTATGTTTAAGTGATCTAGACAGATTTAGGTTAAATATTTTGTTAAAAATGATGAATCTTGTGAAGTGTCTAAAAAAGAACAAATGGTTGTAACTTTGGATTTTGTTACTAAAAAAGGTCATGCGGTTGAGCAATTTCTTGACATTGTTTATGTTCATGATTGAAGTGTTTAAGCTCTTAAAAAAGCAATTGAATTCTTATGCTAAGCATTCATTGACTTTATCAAATCTATATGGGCAAGAATATGATGAAGCTAATAACATGAGGGGTGAATTTAATGGTCTGAAAGTTTGATAATGAAGGATAATGAATTTGCTTTATATGTTCATTGTTTTGCTCATCAACGTCAATTGATACTTATGGCTGTTACAAAGAATGATAGTTTCATTATATTATCTTTTACCATTGTTTCTAATTTATTGAATATTGTTGGAGCTTCATGTAAGCATTGAGATATCCTCCTGGATAGTCAAACTAAAAGGATTATTGTGATGATGGAGAAAGAACAAGTGGTTGTGGCTTAAATCAAGAAAGGAGCCTTAAGCGACCAAGCGATACAAGTTGGGATTCTTATTATGGTAGGTTGATGAACTTGATTATATTGTTTTAATTTGTTATTAATGTTCTTGAAAAAGTGACTGAATATGGTTTAAGTTCTAAGCAAAGAGGGGAATCTAGAATTTTATTAAGATTAACATAATCACTTGATTTGGTATTTAACATGCACTTGATTAGAAGTATGCTGGGAATCACAGATGAGTTATCCTCAATAGTTAAGTCTGTGGAGTAGTTCAATCAGGAATAAGGGATTACAAAGAAAGGATCAAGACATTGTCAAGCAATAATATTAGTTAAGATTCAAAACAAAGACAACAACAATAAGAGAATATTATTGGGATTCTTTAATGGATGAAGTATCTCCTTTTTACAAAAAATAAAGTATCATAATTCCAAGAATAAAGATATTCTTGTAGTTCCAAAAAGATTGTCATATAAGGCTCCAAAAGTTATATTTATACGTATCATTATCAAGTTGCACTAATCTATTCAGTTTTAGACTTACAACTTCAAGAACTGAATAATCATTTTATAAAGAGTAGTACATAATTGTTTTTATGCGTCTCATGTTTGAGTTCTAGTGATGCATTTCAACTTTCAATAAGGATAAATTAATTTGTTTTGCTCAATTTTATCTATTGAAATTTTCTATTGTAGAACTTATAGCTCTTGATAATCAATTTGAGATTTATATTTGAATGTGCAATCTAGTGATGAATTTATAAAAATTAAAAAAATTGGTGATCTTGCTAAGAAGTTGGTTGAGACAGGAAAATATATTGTCTATCCTTTAGTCTTTTCCCCTAAAAAATTAGCATTAATTTTGTAAGTTGCAACTGCGAATGTTGAAAGGGCTTTTTCTTTCATAAGGACCGTGAAGAATCAGTTGTGTAACTAAATAGGTGATCTATGGATTAATGATGGTTAGTTACTTATTTGAAAATGATGTATTTGATAGTATTGATAATGAAGCAATTATTCAATGCTTCCAAAATATGAAAATTCGTCGAGGACAACTATAGTTTTTTGAAATTATATATGCATTTTTTAAATAAAATTTATTCCAGTGACTTTAATTTCTGACTCCGCCACACTCATTGCCATTCGAATCGGAATTATAGTTTTTTGAAATTATATATGCATTTTTTAAATAAAATTTATTCCAGTGACTTTAATTTCTGACTCCGCCACACTCATTGCCATTCGAATCGGAATTAAATTAAAACTAATCTAATGAAATATTAGACTAAAATTTCAGTTTTTGGTTACTTATTTTCTCAAAACTGTCTTTTTTTTTCTAAAATTGTTTTTTCTTTTCTTTTGGTTTATGATGTGAAAAATTATTCCAATTATCAAATCTCTCCCTTATTAAGCCATTAAAGATTTTTTAGTTAATAATAAAAAATCTAAAAACATAAAATCTAAGGCAAAATATTTAAACATATTTCACACTTTAATTTTTTAAATTCAAAGTTAAATTAACTATTGATTATTATGTCTATAGTCAATTGAATAAAAATATAATATGGAAGTTTTATGATCATTTTCATATTATTTGGAGCATTATCCAAAACAACATTACTAATAAATTTATTGATCAACAATAAACTAAAGAATTTTTAGAAAGTTATCTTTATTACTAGAGCATCGACTTATCATGACCATAAGAGGCTAATTCTTATCTCGAAAGGAATCACAAACAATCAATATGTGCAGTTAAACAAGTTCAATAATTACTTCGAGCTTGATTTGATTGTTTCTCTAAGGCCATTTTAATGGATTGCTTTCGCTACATTATCTTCATAACTCTTCCAAGCTTGATTATGAGTACTATTAGGACCTCTCACATGAATTTACATTCTTTTCTTTGAATTTACATTCTTTTCTTTTTATTTCAATTAGTAAAGCCTTCATCTACAAAAGTGTCACACCTTGCTGGAGTTCCATTAAGCGAGCACACTTAATCTTAGAGTTCTTCTAACTCTCCAAACCATTCGACCAAAAGGCGCCTCCAATGATAAGTTTCCCCATTTCCACTAACTGTAGCTAGCCTGTCATCCTAGAAGTTAGCCAGGAGTTTTGCTCTACCTACCTTCTTATGATCGCTTTGCTGGGTCAGGATGTCACAGGTCCACCGGCTTCCATGTGGTTTGTCTGCAAACCATACATCTACTAGAGGTGGTCCGGCTTTGATACCAATTGTCATGCCCGACTCCAACCACCAGAGTAATTGTCCGTTTTGGATCAAACCAATTCCATCCCATACTAGATTGGCAAGAGATCAAACCAATTCCATCCCATACTAGATTGGCAAGATCTACACTATTTTATCCTGCAAGTGAAATAAGAAACTTTCCAGGTAGTCACCCATCCTAGGATTTTCATTAAACGAGCACGCTTAACCCATCTTAGAAGTCAGCTAGGAGTTTTGCTCTAGCCTCCCTCTTAGGATTGCTTTCTTGGTCGGGATGTCACAAAAAAAGTCACTGCCTCCCTGCCTTCTCATATCATATTGTGAAAACCTAAATTATACACGTTGAATATCCAAACTAGATTTGAAAAATCCATCGAACCGGATGTGAACTAGTTGAACTAAAATTAGTGCAAAATAGACTTAACCTATTGGTGACTGCGAAACCATGGGCGATCAGAAGCTTCTAATCCCAATTATATTGTTTTTATTTATTTTTTTATTTATTCTAGATAAATTGGAGGTATTTTTGCTTGATTTGATATACAAGATGTACCACCTTCTTCTATTTTTATTTTTTTTTACTTTAAATATATTTCTAATTTATAAAAAGATAATCAACAGATTTCAAATTTTACAATCTTCACCATTTATCTAAAACACTATAGTTTGGAAAATGTTTTGAATTATATTTTACCGTAATCTAAAATTTAATATTTATCCATTTGAAACAAACATAAGGTTAATAGAGCATATGTCAATTATAATTAACTTGAGTCCTTCAAACAGTAATTAAAACAGTAAGACGAAATGCAATTTCTTACCAAACAACTAGATTAAATTTTCGGTTTTTACCAAAATCTTTTGAATATAAACTATTTATAAAATTGAAACAATAATCACGACAATAATTATCTTATACAACATACATATATTATTAATTTTTATTATAAATTATAATATTATAAACAATTTATATTACTAAAAATCTAAGAATATTCAAAGTAGAAAAAATAATTTATAATATTTTTTATAAATTATAATTCCTTGAGGACTTTAAAAATATGATGAATAGTTAGTACATGAAAATCTTAGAATTAATTATTTTATTTTATTACTATTTAGTTCAATCAATATTAATTATTCACACGAATTATTATATAAGGGTATTATAGAAAAGTGAAAAAATATTTTTAAAAATATAAATGCGACTGTAATTTTGAGAAGGGAAATAATGTGTGGTTATGATTTGATTAATTATTCAATTATGAAATTAAGTGGGGATGCTCATACTATCATTAGTCAACAATAAGCAAAAAGAAAGAAACATGTAATAATAGATACAACAGTCAAGTAAAGAAGAGCCATAAGAAAATCGTTTTTGTAGTTAAGACTTGAGAAACTCAAATTAAAGGAGAACACCAAAAAAGTCAACAGTTTAACACATTCTAATATTTTTTTCAAATAATGACAAAATTTAATGTTATTAAAGCTCATGGAATATATATATATATATATATATATAATATATATATATATTATATATATATAATATATAATATATCATATATATCAAATCCAAGTCAATTATGATTGTTGAGTAAGCCCCATGTGCCTATATTCATAACTGTGTTCCAAAAGTGAAGCTTCGGATCCTAAAGTGAGATTTTTAGGAATTATTATAACAACATGTCTATTTTTTTTTTATATATTTTCACAAAGTATTCACGTCGGTATCCATTTTAATGGTCTATAAATTTAGTTAATCTCCTTTCATTCTCGGAAGTAAAAAGGCTGATCCGAAAAAAATTTGCATTGCAGAGAGTCAAACCTATAACTTAAACCATGATAATCAACCCTGTAAGTGTCTTTGCCAACGAGCTAATCCATTCGGGTTGGATATATATCTATATATAATATATATATATGTCAAGGAACTCATACTTACTTTTAGGAAAAAAGGAAAAAGTAATGTAAAATTCAACGCTAATCATCTTGTCTTAGTAGTGAATTAGTTTAATTGTTTTATTAGATTGAGATTAATTTATCACATCAAATGTTAGCCGTTAAAATTATAGAATTTAATTATAAATTAGTCATATACTCGCCTCTTGTGTTGATATTCAAATTTTATCTTTAAAAAGAAATTTAAACGTTTTATTATTTTAAAAGAAGTTTAATCATCTTGCGATGCACATTGTTACTCGTTGAACATATCCATTAGAATGATTATTTATAATTTATTTTTTATTAATTTTTTTGGTTATAATTATTACATGTATAAACAAAAGGTGCAAACCACTATCATATCTATCTAGTATTTGATGAAAAATTTTCATAATTTTTTACAATAGATTTTTTTTTTTTTGACAAATAGAATAGTTACAAAGTTGAAAATAAATAACCGTTTGATCCAAGATCTCGCCATATATAAAAATAAATAATAGTTTACAAAGGAATAGTTACAAAGTTGAAAATAAATAACCGTTTGATCCAAGATCTCGCCATATATAAAAATAAATACATATATAAATTATTAGTAATCAAATTCATTTTTTTATATAGTATACCAAAATAAAAGAACATCAAAAGTTAAAATTAATATATCAGCCATTAATAATAATAAAGTGATAAGTTTTCGATATAGCAATAACAAGTAGAGGGTCTTCAATGAATTATTAATAATAAAAGCAAAAAAAATCCTTAATAATAGCAAAAGAAAATATAGTTATTTGATAGATTAAATTTTCAATTGAGTTATAATCTAAATATTTGTCATTTATTATCATAATAATATATGTAATATTAAGCATCAAAGTATAATAAATTTTTAAACTAAAAATATGTAGCAACTTAAAAAAAAAGCGTTAATTATTAAAAAAATTACAATCATGAATTAAATATTTTTTTTTAAATTAATAAAGTTATACTAATTTTAAATTGATCAAAAAATTTACTTAGCAGATTAATAATAAAATAACTAATACCTTCAAGAGAATGATCAGGCAAAAGGTAACTAACAATATTAACGAAGCAAACAAAAGAAAATTTGAGGAAAAGAAAAGAATTTTAATTTATAACTTATAAATTTAATTAATTTTAGATTTTTAATATAAAATATTTAAATCCTTTTGCAAATAAAATTATAAATATAATTGATTTGATATTGGATTCAATCAAAACTTTTACAATTGGATTTTCATTCCTAATTAAGATTGGATAGAATTTTTTGGTTACAATTTCTAATATATATTTGATTTAATATTAATAAAACATATACATAAATAGTTTATTTATTTAATTTATTATTATTAGAAATTAGGAACTTATATATTTGGATTAGTTTATTACATTTTTGTATTACTAAATATTATTTAATATTAACTAACATTTGCATGTATTAATTGTCAAGAGAATACAAATTTCAATTAAACTAATACAACTAGTATTCACCGATTAACTAACATTTTGCATGTATTAATTGTCAAGAGAATACAAATTTCAATTAACTAATACAAACTATATTCACAAAAGTCAATGATGTTTATTCCCTTTTTTTTTAAAAAAAAAAAACTAACAAATTTATTTATTCAAAAGTAAATTATCTTTATTTTTTCAACCAATAGAATTAAAATTTATTTAACCCTTGGGCCTGTCCAGATTCCACTAGTAAATCTGACTAGGGATTCTCGACCATTCATTTTTTGTTTAAGTATTCCTCCATAGCCTTTGTCTGACGCATCCGTTTCAATTATTTTAAAGGCTTCTGGATGAGGAATAGCTAAACAAGGTAGGGTTTTGACTCTAGCTTTTATTCTTTTTACTGCTAATGTATGGCTGTGCGTCCACTCAGGTGGATTCTTCTTGAGCCTTTGAAAAAGTGGCTTCGCATCTTGAGCCAGTTCTTTGTAGAAATCTGAGACATAATTCAGGCTACTTAGAGATTTGCAAAAAGGAAATTGCTGACTTAGAGTCTAAAGGGCTTATTAGGAAAAGTCAAAACCCATGGAATTAGGCGGCCTTTTATGTTGAAAATGCTACAGAACTCGAAAGAGGAGTTCTTAGACTAGTTATAAACTATAAGCCTCTAAATAAAGCCCTTAGATGGATTAGGTATCCATTACCGAATAAAAGAGATCTCCTAAATAGGCTCTATGAAGCAACTATTTTCTCTAAGTTTGATATGAAATCTGGGTACTGGCAGATCCAAATAGCAGAGGCAGATAGGTATAAAACAACATTTCCAGTTCCATTTGGCCAATATGAATGGAATGTGATGTCATTTGGCCTCAAGAACGCCCCTTCTGAATTTCAAAGAATTATGAATGAAAATTTTAATCCTTATACCACGTTTTCAATTGTCTATATTGATGATGTTCTAATCTTCTCCAGGACAATTGACCAGCACTTTAAACACCTCAAAGTGTTTCTTAAAGTGGTAAAAGATAATCGTTTAGTAGTCTCAGCTAGAAAAATGAAACTGTTTCAAACGAAGATTAGATTTTTGGGACATAATATTGAGGAAGGAACAATCATTCCTGTAGATAGAGCAATTGAGTTCGCTGATAAATTTCCTGATGAAATTAAAGACAAAACTCAGTTGCAACGATATTTAGGAAGCCTGAATTATGTCTCAGATTTCTACAAAGAACTGGCTCAAGATGCGAAGCCACTTTTTCAAAGGCTCAAGAAGAATCCACCTGAGTGGACGCACAGCCATACATTAGTTGTAAAACGAATAAAAGCTAGAGTCAAAACCCTACCTTGTTTAGCTATTCCTCATCTAGAAGCCTTTAAAATAGTTGAAACAGATGCGTCAGACAAAGGCTATGGAGGAATACTTAAAAAATGAATGGTCGAGAATCCCTAGTCAGATTTACTAGTGGAATCTGGACAGGCCCAAGGGTTAATTACTCAACAGTGAAAAAGGAAATTTTATCAATAGTACTCTGTGTGCAGAAATTTGAATCAGATTTATTAAATCAAAAATTTTTAATACGAGTGGACTGTAAGAGTGCTAAAGAAATTCTTTTAAAGGATGTCAAGAATATAGCATCCAAACAAATATTCGCTAGATGGCAAGCTATTCTCTCTGTCTTTGACTTTGATATTGAATTTATTAAAGGAGAAGCTAATTCTTTGCCTGATTTTCTAACTCGTGAATTTCTTACAGGAACTCAATAAAGAAGGAATGAGTTCAAAAAGAAGTCTCGAAATCTCCTCGTCTTGTTCTAAAGATCCAGACAAGCCACGAAAAGACTGTTATGAAGCTGATGTAAGAGGTCCTCAAGAAGAAGGCCTCCCGATTGTACCTATATATTACTCTTTTATGGTGCCCATTGCGAAAAAACATGCAGATCTCCCTCCATATGCAAAGATTTATACTCAAAATCATTTTACTTATCCTTATCTTCCAAAAGATTATCTGTTTTATCAGGCGATCTTGGAAGCTACTGGATCAGTGACCTTTACTCCAACTGTTCGAGGAGAAGGAGAATAGGCATATAGCAAGTTTATCATTAAAAGAGTTTTTTCCCAAGAAGATTAGGGTGATGACCTATTCCAAACTAAAGAATTAAAGCTTGGGAGACCTCGACATTTTAATTATTTTGACTACATGGAAGCCTGGCATGGAGCCCTCTGCTATGAAAACCGACAACAAAGATTTAGCTGGTTTCTAGCTTTTAACTTGGTGAAAAAAGACTATGAATTTCCTCTGTGGTTTCAAGAATGGTTTTTCCATTGGGGACTCTTCCCTATAGTCATGCCAGACAGAATCAGAAAAATTTATGAACAATTTTCTGAATCAAATCGGACCTTAAGCAACCCAAGGTTAATTTTTACAATAGCCTATAAAGTACCTTGGATAATTAAATGGGATTATCTTGTTGAACTTAAACATCTAGATGATGAATTTATAAAAATTAAAAAAATTGGTGATCTTGCTAAGAAGTTGGTTGAGATAGGAAAATATATTGTCTATCCTTTAGTCTTTTTCCCTATAAAATTAGCATTAATTTTGTAAGTTGCAACTGCGAATGTTGAAAGGGCTTTTTCTTTCATAGGGACCGTGAAGAATCAGTTGTGTAACTAAATAGGTGATCTATGGATTAATGATGGTCAGTTACTTATTTGAAAATGAAGTATTTGATAGTATTGATAATGAAGCAATTATTCAATGCTTCCAAAATATGAAAATTCGTCGAGGACAACTATAGTTTTTTGAAATTATATATGCATTTTTTAAATAAAATTTATTCCAGTGACTTTAATTTCTGACTCTGCCACACTCATTGCCATTCGAATCGGAATTAAATTAAAACTAATCTAATGCAATATTAGACTAAAATTTCAGTTTTTTGTTACTTATTTTCTCAAAACTGTCTTTTTTTTTTCTAAAATTGTTTTTTCTTTTCTTTTGGTTTATGATGTGAAAAATTATTCCAATTATCAAATCTCTCCCTTATTAAGCCGTTAAAGATTTTAGTTAATAATAAAAAATCTAAAAACATAAAATCTAAGGCAAAATATTTAAACATATTTCACACTTTAATTTTTTAAATTCAAAGTTAAATTAACTATTGGGCAAAGATTTTAGTTAATAATAAAAAATCTAAAAACATAAAATCTAAGGCAAAATATTTAAACATATTTCACACTTTAATTTTTTAAATTCAAAGTTAAATTAACTATTGATTATTATGTATATAGTCAATTGAATAAAAATATAATATGCAAGTTTTATAATAAATAAATAATATTAAATGACATTAGATTTATATACATAGAGATAATAATAATAATAATAATAATAATAAATATAAAAATAATACTAGATAGAGAAGAGATGAGAAAAAAAATATAAAATTTTAATAGAGATAAAAATAATGCTTATATATTTTAGATAAATAAATGACATTAGATTTGTATGGATGGAGAAAGTAAAAAAAATAATAATAATAAGTACAAATTTATGAGGATAAATCTTATAAAATAAAGAAAGAAATGTAGAATAAAAAATAAAAAATAAAATTACAGAAACTATTACTTGTGGTTTCATAAAATTTATTTTTTGTTTTAAAAACAGTTTTTTAAAAAGTAAAGAAAAAATTAAATAAATTTAAAAAAACAAATTTTATTTATTTTTTAAGGAAGAAACGAAAAATAAAAAATTTAATTGAAAACAAATAGCACCTAAATTATTAATAAAAATATAGATTTAGAAATTCATTTAAATTTTAGTATTTTTTTTTTTTTAATCTTTCTATGACAATTTTTCACGTAAATCTCAAATATAATAATGTTTCATTGGAATTGTAATTTTTTATCCTTTTTGTTTTAACTATTGATCCATTAATTTAGATAAATTTAAGATATTTTGTAAGTTGGTTGGTTGAGTCAGCATCATTCATCAAGAAATTCGGTTGAAAATCAAGGAATTTGGTTAACTAATCTCGTGACGATCAAACAAGCCTACTGATAACTGACCATCGTCACATTCCTAATATGTTTAATAAATTTAAATATTAATTATAATTATGATGTATATATAAAATTGTTACAAATATATTTTTTATTTTTTCGGTAAAATTAACAGCTCTTTAAATTAATCTTATTCAATCTCGTTAGATATGTCACTAAAACTAAAACACTATGTTCTTATTTTCATATTTTAAGTATGAGTCGATTGATCTTAACATCTTTACTTGAGAAGCTGGTCAATCAAGCTATAAAGATATGTCTAATACTATTCTCTCAGCAAGAACAATTTTTTCTATTATAAGTTTTCGGCGAGTTCGATCTAAACAGACAAAAGAAACATTTTCTAGCAGTCAAAAGCATATATCTATGCAAAATTTTTCATTACTATTAAATGAAACAAATATTCAGTAACACATGAAAAAATGAAGAAATATAATCCTACAAAAATTTAAGAATTTATAAATTATCAAATAAGGAAAGTATACAAAATAATATGGTTAAAAATATGTTAATAATATTTATAGATAGAAACACAAATAAAATGAAATTTGTACAAATTTGATGATTATAATAGAAATATGTATTTAAAAATAAATAAAAAATTGCATACTCTTACTTATATAATTGTATAATATCTTTGCATTAAAAAATAAATATATATATATATATATAATTGTATAATAATATTGAAAATTATTGTGTTATTGACATGAGATTGTACAATGAGGCGTTGTCTGTCTCCCAGAGACATAATACGCAATGCTGATTAAGACTTCACCAAGCACCAAATTGGGTAATTGATAAATAAGTGTTGGATCACCAACACCTAATCCTAATTAATTACTAATTAATTAATTAATTAATTAATTCAGCTTTCGTTTTGTGACATCCTTATTGGTTTTTGTCATGATAAGGTCACCTTTATGTATAGATATTGAATTTTTATATATATCTCACCTACTATCAAACAGATTCCTAATTAGTGATTGATGTTATTGGTGTAGTAGTAATTTGATAAAAACAAACAAAAGAAAAATAGCTTTAGTCAATAAGAATATACAAAAATACTTATATGGGTAATAGCTAATTATCATTTAAAAAAATTATCCTTCGGTGTTATCTTTTTATTATTATTATTATTATTATTATTATTATTATTATTGCCGTTGTCATTACTCCCACTGTTTTTTAATATTTGTTTTGTTTAGCTGTTTTTTTCCAAATAAATGATTTATATATATATATATATATATAGGAGGCTCAATAGACTTGTGGGCTACACAGCGGGAGGTAGTCATTTCCCTTTGAATAATATTCTCAATAGACTTATAGGCTATACAGTAGGGATAGTCTTCCTCTTTGAACAACATTTATCAAATTAATGATAACTTTTATGGTGTAAAAAACTTGACCTCGATACTTTTCACTCCCTGCATCTTCTACAAGAGATAAGAAAATCAACTAGATCATATCTGATTGACAATAAATGATATTTTGTACGTTTCATTAAATATTTGTTTCCAAGAAATAGTAGGTGAGACAATTTTTTATTTATTTATATTTTTATGAGGGATGATGATTGAAATTTTAAAATGAGTTTTGCTTGTGTTGTGGCTGAATGGGAGGGAAGAGGTTCTTTGGGTAATAAAATATTGGTATATTCCTTAAGGAATCAGCCAGAGAGAATGTGACACACATGAACATATAGTTTGATGCCAACCACGGCTTAGGCGTGAATGTTTAAGAACGGCACTTTGTTTGGTTGCATTTCAAGAAAAGCTTTTGGATTCCAAATCAAGTTGAGGGGACCTTTGAGATATTTTGCAATATATATATATATATATATGAATTTGCAAATAATATATATATATATATATATAATATACATATAGAAAAGGAGAAAAAGATTAAGGAACAAATGTATCCAAAGTGCAATTGGGTACAAATTTTTTTTAATCTTTTAACGCAATTAAACCCCTTAAGTGTAAAAAATAGAATTCAAGTACAATTTGGTTCCCAAATGTTTTCAAATTGGTCCATTCAAGTCCAACTTAATATTTGATTTAAATTTTATATATATATATATATATATACATATAGAAAGGAGAAAAGATTAGGACAAATGTATCCAAAGTGCAATTGGGTACAAATTTTTTTATCTTTTAACCAATTAAACCCTCTTAAGTGTAAAAATAGAATTCAAGTACAATTTGGTCCCTAATGTTTTCAAATTGGTCCATTCAAGTCCAACTTTTAATATTTGATTAAATTATCCTAATTCTTCTATTTTTTTTAGTTTCATATTGTTTTAGATCCTATCTACGGATTTGGTAATAGATGTTGGATAAAAAATTGAAATTGCCTCTTCCCAACTCCTTTTCTTATTTTTAATATTAAAAATTATGAATATGCATATTTACTTAGAAAATAGTTATTTGGTATGAGTTATTATTGATTATTGATTAGCTTGGGTGTTGAGAGTATGATTAATAAGGCATTTTTGGAATTAAGTGTTGAAATTATTATTGGAATTATCTTACCATGTTTTTGGTTTAGTATTGAAATACAATTGGGAGTAATTAAAGTACTTAATTAATTGTGTTGTTTAACTAATTAAGGCTGTGAATTAAATTTTTTAGTTAAGTCTGTGATTAGTTACTCCTTTGTTTCGAAATAGTAATAATGCTCGATTTATCCCTTAAATTTGGATACAATATACAATTTGCCAAAAAAGTAACTTTTTATACAATTTGTCTCTTGAACTTGCATCAAAATAACAAAATATCTGGATTTTTTTTATAGTTTTAAAAATTTAAAATTGGAAAATAAAAAATTATTTAAAAATATAATAATAATTATAAGGGTTTATAGTATTTGATTTAAAAATAATTTAACAAGTATTTGATTTAAAAAATTATAGAATTAGAAAAAATTTGATTATATTGAAATATTTATTTATTTTTGTTTGATTATGCTTTTAATTATATTTGATTTAGATTAAATATTTAAATTACTTTTTAATCATATTTGATATATATAAATTAATTTATTTTTTGGAATAAAAATTAGGTATTTTGCGCTTTTGGTGCAAGTTCAAGATGTAAATTGTACAAAAAGTTAATTTTTGGACAAATTTTATGTTGTACTCAAGTTTAAAGGGCAAATTGAACCTTACTCGTTCAAAATATAAGTCGTTTAAGATTTTTGCACATGTATTAACGAATCAATTAATTCTTCTAAATTATAACAAAATAAAGTGTAATTTAACCAAATTACCCATTATCTGAAAACTAATAGTAAATTGTGAGGGTATTTATTGTATCTAATGTAAATAATGATAACATTAAAAAAATAGTTTATTATTTTTTTAAAATACTTAAAACGACTTATATTTTAAGACAGAATAATGATTCAAAAATGACTTATATTTTGGAACAGAATAATTAATTAATTATCTAATTAATTATATTGTTTTGTTTCATTATGATATTGTATGGGATATATTATTATTGATGAGATAAATGAGTAACGGCAAATGATATTATGTGATTGGACCGAGGATTATCATTTTGATTTGATTGATATGTTTGGTTGTTTTTAAATTAATCTATATTAATAGAAATATTGAAAAATTTAGCATCACAAACTTATCTTTCACTAATAGATTCACTCCAATATATATTAATATTAATTTATATTGATATGTTGCATAGCATATTATATATGACAGTAAATTTAAATTCAAATCTCTCTTTCAATACTTATATTTATATATGATGGTGATTTATATAACTTGCATATTTATATATATATGACAGTGCATTTATATAACTTGCAGAGACAACTTCTAAATGGAAAGAACATATGACCTACGTGTTATTTATAGAGCTTCATTATTATGTGCTCATTGGGTAATAAGTAGATTAGAAAAGTACAAATTTTTCTAGAATTGTAATAAAATTTTCGTGTTTTGTATTTTGTATTATCAATTCAACTTTCTAAAAATAGGTCATTTCATTTCTCTTGTACAAAAGAATTAAATTAAGAAAAATTTATACTTAAATGCAATTAATTTATAAATTTATTATTTGATATGTTATTATTTGAATATACTTTAAATTACATATTATACAAATTATTATCATTTGAAACTTGAAAGCAATTTATTTTTGAAAACTTAATTTGGATAATATTCAAACCATTTTTTTAGAAAAGTAATCTTCCTATATAGGAATGGCAACAGGTCGGGTATATGCTTAAAATGTACTATTTAGATCCGAACCCGATTATAAATTAGATATTCAAACTCATTTAAAATTTTATTCTTAATACCCGAACCCATCCCAAACCAATTATAATTATTCATTTAAATACCCAAACCCGTTTAAATGTCTGTTTATCATTAAAAATATTTTTATTTTCATTTTTTAAAAAATAAAAAGTAAGTAAAAATTATAAACTTATTATTTTGACTTAATAAAAAATATAGTTAAATATATATAGCATTAATTATAATAAAAAAAGAGCATACATATAATTAACTGCCCGAATCCATTAAAATCGGATTGAATACCGAACCGGGTAGGGTAAAATTGCCATCTTTATTCCTACAGCGAGACAGAAGAAGGGGTGGCTGGGTAAAATTTTTTTTTTTTTGGGCCGCTAAATTTGATATTTAGCTCCACCACTCTTTCTATAAGACGTGTACTTATTGGGTAGAAAATAAGTCATTTTCAAGCAAAAGAGCTAATTTATGAAAGTACTGGGAAAGACTTGATCCGTTCAACTACATTTTCACAACTTGAAGCAATCAGCTGGAGTAGTCAAAGTCCATGAGCCGTAACCATAAGGAGCATAGCCGATAATGACTTGTACGGCGCTGTTCTTGTTCATCAACTTGGGAGTTGATAAACCAAATTTACCTAGTCAAAACAAAAAGCCACCCATGTGCCAATTGCGCTATCGTTTCTCCATTTGACGCGTGTATTCATCCTCTCTATTGGAACTTTTTATACTATATTCTTTTTTTATTACCATCGTTCAAATTGTGAAAGGCACAAAGGTTGCGTAAATAACATTGCAGAGCATCATTAAATTTTGAATTTATTTCTAATTCCTTCATAAAAAAAATTATTAAATTCTATTTTCTTTTTCCATTTAATCAAATTTAAATCTTTTGATAAATTTAATTTATGTAAATTACTTACTTAACCATTTAAACTGAATTGTCCAACACCTAAATTCAATTAAGGATATTGTTTTTATTATTACTAAAGAACATGTATATGTATATCTTAAATCAAATTATACGAGTGAAATTGTAGTTTATATTAATATTTTCATTGAATATTTATCAAGAATTTTTAAATGTTGATCAAATTAAAACAAAATTAAACTTTAATGCTTGATATTTTATAATTAAATTAAAAATAAAATATCATTATATCCAAAAATATCATTTTAGAGGTTAAATATCATATAATATTTGATTATTTCTTTCCTAATATTTAATATATCATTATCTTTCTTTTTTGTTACATAGTATAACATTATCTATTTAGTTCCTTACAGGAAATACATTTATTATTGAATTACTATTTAGTTTCTCACTTGACGATAAAAATAAAACTTTTGAATAAATAATTAAATTAATGGAATTCAATCGCAAAGATTAATTAGTATTTTATACATAAAGAGAGATAAAATTATATTATAACTAAATTTGAGGTACTAGTTAAGTAATTTATCCAAAATTTTACTATTGAGTTAAGCACTTTCTTGCTTGCATGTCAAAAGTGGGTCCACATCTTATCAACAGCTTGACCTGACCTTCCCATAAAGGTTCATTAATTTCCAATCGTGGTGTTAGTATGGCTTGTGATGTTAAATTTAATAGGTGCAACTTATTTTAGTTAGACTGCTTTTATGGTGATGATGATGACAAATGGAATGCAGTGTTATGTGACATTAGCCTTCGAGTAGAAGTGGCAGAATATATAAATTTTACCCTTTAATGCTGTAGCACTTTCAATTGTATGAATGAGTTATGTGTATTTAAATTTTATAAATCTTGATAAAAATTTGAATATCTTTTCGCATTAATAGCAAAATTTTTAAAATTTTTAATTTTTAGATGCAAAATATTGATTTGAAGTGTAGTTAACATAACTTTTGAAATAATAATTTCTATTTGTTTCAATCATTTAGTAGTTGTTTAATTGATCTAATTTTGTAAGTCAATAATATAATGTTTAAAAGGTGTAATAGTTTGAAGTATTTGTAGAATCCCTTCGGTTTAAAATTGAACTATTTAGTAGTTGTTTAATTGATTTAATTTTATAGTTTTCGAATTTTGAAAGCCAGAGTTTACATTTATTACAGAGTCCCTTCGGTTACCTAGCTCTTCCATATATATATATATATATATACATCTTCTTTAACTATCTTACTATATACTTCCTTATTTACAAGGGTTAGAGCTTCTCTTTCTAAGTAGTCATTTCTCTCACTAGTAAGTCCCCTTAGACATTTTCTCTTCTCTTTCCCTATTTAGCCTTTTGCATAATTCGGATACTGGATTCATTTAGTGATGAGGATGTCCAAGCAATTTTAAACTGTAGTGAAAATTCTTCAACTGAGTATAACCCAAATATTTTCGAACCTCTAGAACAATTTGCCTAGAATGTTAACCTGACAAAGAGAACATTAGGATGGTAGACATCCCATCAGATCTCGACGAAGATGAGCTTTTAGATTTCTCCTTTATGTATAACATATCGCTAGAGTATAGGCTGGCTTGCCTATCTGAATTTAAGTGGCCAAATGAGTTACTCGACATCGATTCTTTAATATTATATGAATAGGATCTAAGATCGGGTGTGAGGCTACCTCTGAGTGAGCCTTTTATCTCTTTCTACAATGAATATCAACTCACAATAAGCCAAATACACTTGAACATTCTGCAAATATTATGTGGTTTGGTCAAGCTCACCTGACAAGATAACACTCGTCTAACAGCCTAAGGTATATATGAGTTATATATATTACAAGTTTGAGTTAATAAAGATTATTGCTTCTTGCAATCTCGAAAAGGCTACAATATTTTTAGTAAATAAGGAAAAATCTCTTCATTGAAGGAAAAATCTCTTCATTGAAGATTTGGAAGCATAAATTTTTTATCATAAGACATCTTGGTGGGTTTGGTATTCCCAATAGATGGTCAACCGAACCTACTAGCCAAAAGCTCCAAAGTGGCTTAGCCCTAGAGGACCAAAATTGTGTAAGCCTTATAAGGGTTAAAAGCCAACAAACCATAAACTTGAAGAAATTCATCTTCGAACACTATAAGATCTACTCTCCTAATGAACCTATGAGACTGAACATCCCTCAACTTGATAAGATATGAGTTTGAGTTTTATTTTCAACAAGTTTCATTAACATGTTTTAATTTCCTTATTTCCTTGTGTACACGGATGAAACCCAAAAAGATGAAATTCAAAAAAAATTACAACAGAGATGAGGAAGTAATCTGCTGGAGTTTTAGCCTTGTTCTTAAAAAAGGCACTACCAATTAGCAGCGAATCTTCAACCCCCTATCTTGGTGAGCCATTAAGTGCAAGTTCTACCTAAGGGTGCAACCACTGTAGTTACTGTCACTGCACCTAAGGAGCAAAGAAGAAAAGGCTAAGGGAAAATGTCATTCTGATTCTTTGGGGTGAGCTTAAGGAGGTTATTCCTGATCCCAAACCTTTCTTTATAAGGAAGTATTAGAAACAAGTCACCCTTCAGGAGGATTTGGTGAGCTAAGAGTTTGCCAAAATTTTACTATTTTCCAGTTGACAAGGAGACATTCCATTGCTTAGATGAGGTGGATAAAGTTGAACTCAATGAACGACTCAAGATAAGTAACCAAGCACTAAGTGATCAAGCTCACTAACACATGTTGGAGGTTGAAACCATAGTTGTGGAATATATAAAGCTTAAGACTGCAAATAAAGAGCAAGTTATAAAGATCAAGAGCTTAAAGTCTCAAGTTCAGCAATTAGAGATAGAGCTGAAAGAGGCTCAAGATCAAGATGAAATGGTGAAAGCCACTCTTGCCCACATGTGCTTAAATCTTAGAACCAAGGTTATCACTAAACTTAATGTTCAAGACCCAGACAAAGATTGGGACTTCATACAGGGCATTTGCCATGATGATGATAAAGAGACAAAAGAAGTGGAAGATCAAGAGGTAATGGGGACACAAGAGGAAATGGAGGAAGGTTCAAGTCAAGACACTTTCTTGGAGGACCACCATGTAACCGAACCTGATCTTACTACCAAACAAGCTGACCAAAATCCTCTTGAGACTTAAGTTGGTTTTAGTAATTTTTTGTAAGCACCATCAAGGCTAGTTTTTTTATAAAAGGTCTCTTTGTCTAGTTCTACCTTTTTTGTCAGATAGCTTTTATATATTTTGGTGAACCACAATATGTAAAATTTTTTTCTCAGTAATGAAAACATTTTTTAAGAATTCTTTCTCTTTCTTTTTTGTGTTTTTGTTTTGCTTTGATTGGATGGCTAAGTCTCACCAAACATATACATGTAATGTTTTTAGCTTGATCTTTATGGAGTTCGGTGTATAACCCTCAGCTTTGAAATTTATCATCGAAATATTTTTTAAGCTAAGGGTAAAGCTTGGAGGAATTAGTTAAGTTCAAATGGATTCTATTACGTATGCTCATTTTGTTATTGGAGCTGTTTAGGCTTGAAATTGACTGTTTAACTCTACCTTTCATGGATTGCTTAAGTCCAAACTTCATGAATTGCTTAATTCTGTCTAATTGTTAAGCTGGTTAAGTTTGGCGTGGACTGCCTAAGTTTATTTTAAGTGTTGAGTAGCTTAAGCTCGGCGTGGATTGCTTAAGTTCGAACATCATGGACTACTTAAGTTCGAACATCATGGACTGCTTAAATCTGTTTAAGTGTTGAGCTGCTTAAGCTTGGCGTGGACTAAGTTTGAACTTCGTGGACTACTTAAATCCGTTTAGTGTTGAGCTGCTTAAGCTTGATATGGAGTACTTAAGTTCAAACTTTATAGAATGTTTAAGTCCATTTAAGTGTTGAGCTGCTTAAGCACATTGTGGACTACTTAAGTCTGTACTTCGTGGACTGCTTAAGTCCAAACTTCATGAACTACTTAGGTCTATTTAAGAGTTGAGCTGCTTAAGCTCGGCGTGGAATGCTTATTTCCGAACTTTGTGGACTGCTTAAGTTCGTTTAATAGTTGAACTACTTAAGCTCAGTGATCACTACTTAACTATGGTGTTGCTTTTTTTAGAAGATACTTTACATATCCTCCGTAACTATGGTGTTGCTCGAAATGTTTGGCTCAATTTAGGGGCCTCTAATTATATTTCGGATTTCTTCTCCCTATATCTATATGTTCGAGGTTGGATGAGAGCTAATTTGTCTTGTTCAACATTTGGTTTTTATGGATGTGCTTGGCATATTCTTTTTGCAACCACTCTTTGATGGTTATGGAAATAGAGGAATGATGCTTTCGTTTCAAATTCAATGCCACAAAATTTCTTATTTCCTTAGTTACTGGTTTCTAAAGCTTATGAGATACAATTAGCTTAAGATCATCATGATTTGTTTATTTATGCAATAAAGAAATCGAGTACTTTCAAGCTTATCTCAACGCAACCAATACCACCATCTTGGATTAAAGCTAACACAAATGGTAGTTGTCATTAGTTTCAGGGTAATGCTTCATGCGGGTTCATCTTTTGTACTTTTGATGGTAGATGGTTGTTGGGATTCAAAACTTTTTTGGGCTATTATGGTGTGTCAAAAGCAAAATTGTGGGGAGCTTATTATGCTTTATTTGTAGCTTGGTCTTGAGTCTGGCATCGAGTTCAACTTCAACTTGATTCTCAAGTTGTTGTGGGTTTGCTTTCTAATTCACCCTCTTTTGCTTTTAGGCTGCATAATTTGATTGACAAATGTAGGAGTTTATTGACTAGAGATTGGGAGGTAGAAATTATCAAAATCTACTTTGTGGCAAATCTTTTAGCTGATGAGGCTTTTGATTTTACTTCGTCTCATTTGGTTAACTTGCCTTCTTCTCATGCTCATTTATTAATATTCCCTCTTTTTCATTTTGTTTACTTATTATTTCTGTTTTGGATAGCCCAAAATGTTTACAAGTTTTCTAAATTTGTGTATTTAAATAATTATTTTTTTTATAATAACATTTATGATTGTTCATTAAATAAATGACTTTTATTAATATCTTAATGAATTGAGAGTAAAAATTGACAAAATAATTTTTGTTAACTAAATTTTTAATATGTGTATTTTATCAAACCATGTAAATAAAATGGGACAAAGGGTGTAGATGTCAATTATATGGGTGCCTTTTGGCCGTTGAGTTTAGCCTATGGGTTTAAATCCCTCCAAAAGACACCCGTTGAGTTTAGCCTATGGGTTTAAATCCCTCCTTCTCATTTAGAAAAGATATTGAATATGTTAATATAAATTTTTTTTTATTTTATCCAATAAAATTTAGATTTAAATAAAAAACTAATATAATCAATTAAATTAAATTACTCTTATTTTTCAATCAATAAAATTAAAATCTTTAAAGACATTTTTATCGATCTAAAAATTTGATAGGATTATGTTTGACGATCCTAATGTTACTCTCCTCATTCCCTCTTTTTAGATTAATAGAAAAACTAATAATAAAATTCATTAATTAAATTACTCCTTATTTTTCAATCCAATAAAATTAAAACTTTAAAGAAACATTTTTTATCGAATCTAAAAATTTGATAGGATATGTTTGACGATCCTTAATGTTACTCTCCTTCATTCCCTCTTTTTAATATATATATATATATATATATATATATATATATATATACATATATATATATATATATATATATAATATAATATATATATATAATATCTAATTTAATTCATTGATAAATAATTTATTTTCTCAAAAAAAAAAAAACACAAATAATTTTTTTTTTTTTTGTGTTCTTAATGATTTTGTACTCCATTTCGCTATTATTATAACTAAATAAAAGAATAAAATTAGAATATGATAATTTTTTTTTTCGGTTCTTAATAATTTTTCATTTCATTCTATTCCTTTCGCTAATATTACAACTGGATAAAAAAATAGAATCAAAACTCATATTCTATGCTATATATCATACACAGAAAAATGAATATATTCTCATTTCCGCTCCATTTCAACGTCCGAAACAAAATTTAACCTAAATAAAAAATGGTTACAATAAATTTACTGGCTTTATTAAGAAATTTTATTGCCTTTTTTTTTTTTTTTTTACAAAAAAAAAAAAAAAAAGCAAATATGAATTTTTTTTTTTTTTTTTACAAAAAAAAAAAAGCCTAAATATGAACAATTGAGAAGTTCACTTTTAAAATTTTATTCCATGTTAAGAGAATTAAGAGCTAACATGGAATAATCGTATTATTCTTGCGAATAATTATAAGAGCTAATATGATTGTTCCACCTTGTTAAGAACCCACGAAATTTATGTTCTGATATTTGAGGGCATTGGCAGAATTATAACCTCATGATAATTTTTTTTCTTTTTCTCCTTTAATTTCTTTTTATTTTTCATATTTGTCCTACCAACATTCCTATTTTGTCCTCTAACTCCATGAATTCTTTTTTCTTTATTCTTAATTTCTCATTCTTTCTTGTATTTGAACCTCATAACTTTTATCTTTAACCATTTTAGCTCCATATTTTGTTTCTTTAAACTTTATTTTTTTATTTCATAATTAGATCTTCAAATTTTTTTCTATCATCAATTCCATAAATTCTTTTTATTTTTTTTACCTTTGATTCCCATCTAATATTTAATCGACTTTTTTTAAATTTTAATTTGTATTAATATACTACAATAATATCACAATTTCATTCGCTTTGTGTAATACTTTCCCTCTCAATTCTAATTTTTTGCTCTTTCAATTAGTTATTTAAGTGTGGTTTGAATTTATTCTAATTTTTAATTAGTTTTTTTCAAAAAGCGATTGGCACACATCGATACATATTTTTAACACTCTAATAGAAAATTTTTTTATAGGAACAATTTATTTTAAGTGTTGGTACAGATTTTTAAAGGAATAATATTATTTGATGTTTCTTGTTGGTAGAACTATAAAAGGTTAATATCCTTTTGGCTACAGCGTTAATGTTTATTATGTGGTGTTAAATTCAAAAATTGAATAATTGTGGACCAAAATGGAATAAAATTGAAAAATAAGGTCTCAAAATAGACATCTAAAGAACTTCAGGTGTTGGATTGAGTTTTTTCAAAATGACCACAGTAATGCTGGCTTAATCCGTGGGACACAATGGCAAACCAAGGAACAGAGAAAGGAGATAAAGAAAGTTTAAGCCGGCTCAAAGAAACTTGACGCGAAGCCGTATTGGCAGGAAAGACTAAAGGGACGACGAAAGCGTCAGAGCGTAAAACGTTGACTGAAAGTTAAAGCCGAGCCGCCAAATGCATAAGATCCTCCAAAGCTTCGTTTTCGCTGACTGTGGAAAACTAATCATTAGACCAACCTCCGCGTAACTAAAAAGATAAAAAGAACACCGTCTTCTGTCTCTTCCCTCTCCCTATGGGTGACAATTTTCACTCGCCGTATCGGATTTGAATTTAAGGACTCTGATTGTCCGTTATTATTAAACTAATATTTTAAAAATATCTAAAATAATTATTTTTTTAAAAGAAAATTATAATTGTGTAAGTTAGTTAAATCAGAATAAAAATTATGAAAAAAATATATATATATAATTATCAATCAAGTAATTGGTCTTTTCATATTTTTAACAGAATGTAAAAAGCAAAAGGGTAAAATCATTAGTAATTGATTTATTTAACCTCTAACAAATAAAAAAAAAACAAAGTGTAATATTTAGGAAGTGATTCATTATTAATTAATCTAATTTTTTTTATTACTCAATTTGTATTTGACTTATTCTTTTAATTAAAAAATATTTTTAATAATGGGTGTGAAGGAAAAAAAAAGTAGTGGCTCTTTCCTATTAGAATATTGCATCTCGTGAGGAAAGGACCCAACAGGCAACAGCTGGGGACTGGTTGTACATGGGTCCGTGAAACCTGCTGTAACCGCCATCTAAATCCGATTTAGCGACATCATAGTGATACACAAAACGCCTATAACGGCAGCCTTAACTAACTGCCACGTGTAGTTTATAGTACTCTCACCCTGCCACGTTTCGAGTTGGCGTCGTTTCCCAGGATCACGTCCGGTCACGCTTCGTGTTAGGTCCACTTAATTTACGGGAATTAACTTAAATTACGAAAATGTAATTAATTTTGAGTCAAAAGGCGAACTCTGCAAGGGGTATAATTGTCATCCTGAAAAGTACCGTAACTAACTAGAACTTCCGAAGGTTGGTGAAAATAATCGTGCAGAGGACTTCTAATTTAATATATTTTTTATATAAATATAGTAAAAAAATATTTTTTTAATATCGATAAATTTAAATTTAAATTTATCAGTAAGATCATATACGTAATAATATTTAAATTTTATAATTATTATTTTGACTTAAAAAAATAGGCTTGGGCTAATAATCTTATATCTACATAAATTTTAAAGAAATTTATATATATCTTATACCGGAAAGAATTAAGTATTGAATTAAATTTAATTTCTATTAGGATTCTAAGTAGAATTAAATGAATTATGCAAGTCTAGATAAGATACTTAAATCTGTGCACCAATAAGTAGGTTTGTGTGTCATGTAATATAACTATCACATAGTATATCACAAATTCTCCTTTCCCAAAAAAAAAAAAAAAATAGTCAGCAAATTCTCCTTCCCCAAAAAAAAAAAAAACACAAAAAAAAAAAAAAAACATCACATATCAATCAATACAAATTTAACAAGAAAAAAACTATCATGTACCAATCAATACAAATTTAAAAAGTTTTGGTTTCCCATTTGGCTAAGGTAAAACAAATATTATATATATTAATATATATTCTTTATTCATTGAAAAGTCCAATAGGTCGAAATAACGTAATTAGTTACACAACAACATAGATTTTCTCTTGTTAACTCATTAAATTAATGAAAATTCTTTTTGTGGAACACTCTTGGCATAGTGAGAAAATCACACCTGGTTGTTTAGCAAATTTGTTTTTCACTTATTTTGATTATGTTATTTATTGTTTATTGGTCTTTTTTTTTTTTAAATTTAGTGTGGGATCAAATTAACCGAAATCATACTTAGTCAAGTAATATACTAAATTGGTGAAAGCTGTTATGTTTGAAACAATTCAAATTTGAGATTCCTTATTGTTTACATTCTCATCAATTTTAATTTGTCTTTAAATTGACTACTTGATTTTCCTTGAAAAAGAAATTATACATTAATATTTAAATTTCATAATTTTTATCATAGTTTGACTTTAAACATATTAAAAAAATATAATTATATTATAATTATTATTTTTACATATTAAATAGGGTAGAGGTTTTTTTTTTTAGTTGAATTAAATAGGATAAAGTTGACGATTTAAAAGAATTCTCTTCTTATAAAAAGAAAAATAAAACTATAATTTCAAACAAATAAAAAAAGAGATAGGTTAAAAATTTATGAGACTAAGAGTATAAATTAATTAGTGCTATCTTTGATACTAATAAAATAGAATTCAGATTCTCAAAAAAAAAAAAAAAAAAAAAAAAAAAAAAAAAAAAAAAGAATTGAGAAAAATAAGCAAAAAAAAAAAAAAAAAAAAAAAAAAAAGAATTGAGAAAATAGCAAACAAGAACTTGGCACGTTGACATTCGGTGGTCATAAATCCAGTTATATGGGGTCAAAATGGTCAAGTCCTCAAAACGGAAAGCTTCCAAAAGCAGCGAAACGCGAGCAAAGGGAACCCAAAAAAACGCGTTTTGGCCGGCAGGCGTTTGGTTGAACCACCTAACAACCACCGCTTTCCTTCACAATTCTTCGTTTCTTCTCTCTCTCCCCATTTATTTCATGAAATAAAAAAATACTATTATTAAAAAATTGCATTAAAGCAAACTATTTTGCGCTATAAAACTATAAATTATCCTCTTTTAGCTCTTTTCCGGTTTTCTAAGCCATTCCTTTTCCTTTCTCTCTCCTCTACTGTTCCTATCTCTCTTCCTCCCTCTTCCCTCCACCGGTAAACCTCCTCACCTCGCCGGTAAACCGCTATTCTCTCCGGCGAAACTGCCTCCGTTTCTCACCGGAAAACAGCTTATTTTATTGACATGAGATTCCGTGATTTGTTTTAATTCCATTCCTCTGTGTCTGTTGGAAAACGATTCGGATCTCTGATTTGACGCGGTTCGTTCGTGTTTTGCGAGTTTTGGGAGAATGTGGGCTATTTGGTTCTCCGTTATGAATTTTTGATGGAGAAAATCATGATCTAGGGTTTGTATTTTGGATTTCTGGACTCAGTTTGTAGCTAAAACTTCACGAAAAACGGAGGCAAATAGAGCGCGACTACGGAATGAAATGGTAGGCGTACATATTATTGTAATTTTTGAAAAGAGTTATAAATTTGAGTATATTGTAATGATATTTTTTGAAAAATTTGTTAAGGCGTTTTATCAGTCAGATCTTAAAGCATTGTTCTGATATGCAACGGTCTCTTCAGTTTTTGGATAATTTTTGCCTTGAGTTCTTTTGTTTCTATTTTTAGAAAGTCATTTTGATTTCTAGTTATTTGATTCGTTGAAATCCTTCATCTGTTTCGTTTTCTGTTATACAAATGCTTCTGAGACAAGTTGATGTTATTCGCTTATATAGGGATATTTTTGCAAAATGAATTTTACAAAACTGAAAATTGATTTCTGTTTTATTTTTTGTTTTTAAGCTTGGGGTTTGATTGTGATCAGCAAATAAATTGCATGGGCCAAATGGTCCAATTATTATTACTATTTTCCAATTTTATTTTATTAACTTTCCGTAATAAGATTTTACGCTGTTATTTGTTGAATTCCTCCGGGTAAGATTAAGAATAATTTTCCATAGTTGATATGGTCATATATGGAGTTGGATCAATTTGTGCATTTTTAGGTTAAAATTTAATGATTTGTCGAGCCATTGACTCGCAATTCAAGATGGGTCCAGTAAACACTCATTTCTGGCTTTAATTGTGGTGTTAAGTGATTAATTGATTTGGTCATGTTGGGTTGACTCAATAGAAAGGTTTTTCCTGCGGCTAAATATTTAATTTACGCAGCAGCCAAAAGCTCATATATTGTCAGAGGTTGAGTTTTTGCATGAGGAAGGATATGTGTAGGACCTCATGTTATGGAGTAATATAGGAAATTAAAAGTGAAATTCCTCTAATTTTTCACCCGGCATTCGCATGACACGAAGGAGTTTTATGTGGCCATGGTTAGCCTGACCGGTGAAATCATTAGTTTTGATCAATGCTTTATTGTACATAATGTTTTATACGTTACAGCATAGTGTTTTCTCTTCCTCTTTCGTAATCCTCTGCCGGAAACTTAGTAGGACTATGTTATAGTCTGAGCTAATTTAGAATGTACTTGTAACTGCTAATTGATGTGAAGTGACCTTTGGTTGGTATGAGTTGAATTTTATTTTGTTTATGTAGATCAACTGGCTTGTCTCCATCTTTGTTGTCTTCGTTTTTGGGTGTCTGGATGTCGGTTCTGCTTTATTTCTATTTTGAAGTTATTAGGTTTCATCATATTGCTTTCCATTTTGACAGGTGGAAGGGAGGGTCTGTTTGTCCAAACAGGCTAGAAATGGGTTAGAATTTCTGAAGCGTAAAAGGCTTCAGCGAATGAAATCAGACACTGCTACTGAGACTGTAAGTGTCACCAGCATGATGAGTAGAAGTGGAGGAGATGCTTTAAGGGTTTCAGCATCGTGCGGTGTTAGGTTACACGGTAATGTGGAATCTTTTGCTCCATCAAACAGTGCTTCAAGCGGGACAGCTGCCTTTCCAAAGCGGAAGGTTGATAAATTTGACACAAGTGATCTAGAATGGACAGAGAAAATCCCAGTATGCCCTGTATACCATCCAACAAAGGAGGAGTTTGAGGATCCTTTGGTGTATTTACAGAAAATAGCTCCTGAAGCTTCAAAATATGGTAATGAATATTTGCTGAATAATCTCTTTCAATGTTTGCATACTGAGAAACACTTGCAAATTGGATGGTTAGAATCAATCTTGTCTTGTTAAATTGTATAGCAAACTGATTTTGAAATAAGCTTTCAAAAACATATGGACTTTTTACTGATTTTGCAGTGTGGTTCCATAAATCCACTAAATCTTGCAGTTTTTTGTTACAAATCTCAGAACACTTTTATTCTGGTCTTTAGTTAGCATATCTACTGTCAATAAAATGCTTTGGACCGTAATTTATGTCTGAGATTTGTTTTGTTCTAAATCTTCTTCAGATGTGTCTAATAGGAACTCATCCATAGTTTTTCCCTTGTTCCACAATGGGAGATGGCCCCAGCAACTAAAAATACTTGAATTTGCAAGACTTAAGTGTCAAAGTATGGAAGCTACCATTGTTAAATTTTTACTTGCAACCATGATAATCTGGTTTTGTTTCTTACTTTTTCTCAGTAATCAGTGCAAAAACTAACTCCTTTTATTGTCTTAGTGGAGTGCCTTCAACTGGTAATATAAAATTATTAAAATTTTGGAATGTTTAGTGCTCTTTTTTATATTTCCCCAAGGATCCATTCAGTGTTGCACTGTTTTACTCTCTCACTTCAGCGGCATTTCAAATGACATCTGTTGTGCCAGATTTTGGCCTATTGTTATAGATGATTTGAGAATCAGATGTCAAGCACCGTGTTTTGGTTGCCACACCCGTCACAGGCCATTACAGCCATTACACTGCATGCAGTCTTTTTATTCTGCAAGCCAATTTTTTAAAAAGTTTTATAGTAGTTCCAGATACAACTGTTAGCCTTTGGCTGCAATACCTTGAAACAGCCCAGGTGCAATTTAAATCTCTGTACATCAGTCCAATTTTGACCTGACTTTTCTTTCTTCTTGTGCAGGTATATGCAAGATTGTTTCCCCTTTAAGTGCTTCTGTTCCTGCTGGGGTTGTACTCATGAGGGAGAAAGCAGGATTCAAGTTCACAACTAGAGTGCAACCTCTTCGTCTTGCAGAGTGGGATACTGATGATAGAGTTACCTTTTTTATGAGTGGAAGGTGAGTTTTCTTACTTCAAAGCAAATATAATTTTTGATGGCGTTCTATATGGGCTTAAAACATGAGTATACCTTTTCAGAAATTACACCTTTCGTGATTTCGAGAAATTGGCGAACAAGGTTTATGCTCGCAGGTACTGTAGTACCAGTTGTCTTCCTGCAACATACTTGGAAAAAGAATTTTGGCATGAAATTGCTTGTGGAAAGACAGAAACAGTTGAATATGCATGTGATGTTGACGGTAGTGCCTTTTCATCATCTCCCACTGATCTGCTTGGAAATAGCAAATGGAATTTAAAGGTGCTATTTTACCCTTTTTTGTTATTTTACCCTTTCTGATGAAGTGTCAACTACTTGATTTTACCTCAACATTGTAAAATGCTGTACGACAAGTGGTTTCACCTCAGTATTGTAACTAGTTGTAGTTTTCATTGCTATATTGTTGTATGTATTTATTGACTTGGAGGATGATGACCTTGTGACCATCCAAATGCAAAATACACATCAAAGTACAATGAAACGTTAACAACAACCCAACATCAAAAGTTTTGGGACTATATCCCTTTGGAATGAGGGGTGGTTTCGTACACCCTCAAAACTCTAGCCTTCAGCAGATATGAGTGAGGCTTCCTGGCAATTTTGGATTGTTTCGGGGGATCTGGTCCTGTGGATATGGGATTCATATGCTTAAGCAATGGGATATGTATTCCTTCTTTTTCTTTTTGTTTTGATAATTGGCAATTTATTGTGTTGATTAGAGAATAATGTATTGTATGTAGAGTGGAGAAATTTTTAGAATAATGTATCGCATGTATGTAGAGTGGAGAAATTTTTAGAATAATGTATCGCATGTATGTAGAGTGGAGAAATTTTTAGAATAATGTATCGCATGTATGTAGAGTGGAGAAATTTTTAGAATAATGTATCGCATGTATGTAGAGTGGAGAAATTTTTAGAATAATGTATCGCATGTATGTAGAGTGGAGAAATTAGGTTTTGTGGCTGATTTCCTTTATCACTTGCCCGCTTGATTTAGATTCGTCAAAAGATTTTTACCCTCGTTAATGAATAATTTTCTGGCTTTCGCCCCTTGCTTGCTTAGGTGGGATAATAACTGGGTAAATAGGCTTTTCGTTAGAGATACTTTTTTCTTTTCAGAGGAGAAAGGTGATAATGTCAGTTAAATGTATGTAGAGTGGAGAAATTTTTAGAATAATGTATCGCATGTATGTAGAGTGGAGAAATTTTTAGAATAATGTATCGCATGTATGTAGAGTGGAGAAATTCTTTCTGGCACTGAGGACCTGTAGGTTTTGTGGCTATTCCTTTAATCACTTGCCCCCTTGATTTAGATGTCAAAGATTTACCCTCTTAATATAAATTTCTGGCTTCGCCCCTGCTTGCTTAAGGTGGGAAAATAACTGGGTAATAGGCTTTCGTTAGAGATACTTTTTCTTTCAGAGGAAAGTTGATAATGTCAGTAAACAAGTATGACGTTTTCCTGTGTGGTAATATCCCATTTTGATTCTTATCATTTGATCAACTGTTTCTTCTTTTATCTCTCTCCCTCTCTATCAGAGTTGTTATTTTATTTTTTGATTTCTGTGAATAAAATAGTTGGTTTTGGGTAAATGTTGAAACAATTCTTCAAAAACACTTTCCTACAATTAGCATATTAGAGATTCTTTAATTTAATACTGCATCATGCCTAGCAATTGTTATATCTCATCTCTGTTTGTGTTTTCAGAATGTTTCACGGCTGCCCAAGTCCATTTTACGTCTTCTGGAAACAGCTATTCCGGTAACTAGACTATAAATATCTATTTAAATATTTGTCTTTATGCTTTCTGTCACTTCTTGACTTACATTTTGTACATTTCAGGGAGTAACAGATCCCATGCTTTACATTGGAATGTTATTTAGCATGTTTGCTTGGCATGTGGAAGACCATTATTTATATAGGTACGTCTTGTACATACTTTTAGGGCATTGAACAGTATCCTTTTATTTCATTTACATTGTAAATTTTATTTATAAGCTTCTAATTATTATCTTTTCCTTAATGTTCTGGCAGTATTAATTACCATCACTGTGGGGCATCAAAAACTTGGTACGGAATTCCTGGCCATGCAGCTTTAGAATTTGAAAAGGTGGTTAGGGAACATGTTTACAGCCATGATATTCTATCAACTGAGGGGGAGGATGGAGCTTTTGATGTACTTTTGGGGAAAACCACATTGTTTCCTCCAAATATATTGTTGGAACATGGTGTCCCTGTCTTCAAGGCTGTGCAAAAGCCTGGGGAGTTTGTTATCACCTTTCCTAGAGCTTATCACGCTGGATTTAGCCATGGTAATATATCAAAATTTTTTTGAATCTCTAGTTGCTTTTTTTTAATCTCTAGTTGCTAAGGAAGAACATTAGGCATTATGTAATCATATTTTACCTATTGTAAATCTTTAGGTTTTAATTGTGGTGAAGCTGTAAATTTTGCAATTGGAGATTGGTTTCCAATGGGAGCTATTGCTAGTCGGCGTTATGCCATTCTGAACAGGATGCCTCTTCTTCCCCATGAAGAACTTTTGTGCAAAGAAGCAATGAATCTCCATTCGAGCCTGGAAATTGAAGATTCAGATTATTCCTCTGCTGATTTGGTTTCTCATCGCTGTATTAAGGTTTCTTTTGTCAAACTGATGCGTTTCCAGCATTATGCTCGATGGTCTCTTATGAAATCAGGGGCATGCACTAGCCTTTTGCGAAATACCCAAGGAACTATTCTATGCAGCTTGTGCAAACGGGACTGCTATTTAGCTTTCCTTAATTGCAATTGTGACTTGCATGCCGTGTGCCTTCGTCATGGTATGTTTGCTATGTATTTGCTGATGTGTTTGTCTCTATGTACTATATCATTGTTTTTCTGTCTGTTGATATCGGCTTCTCAATAACTTATGTTGATCCTTATCACCTATCCAGATTTTAAGTCACTTGACTTTCCATGTGGAAGAAATCATACCTTATTTTTGAGGGAGGATATTTCAGCAATGGAAGCTGCGGCCAAGAGGTTTGAGAAGGAAGATGGAATACGGGAGGAGATTCAACAGCATGCAAGAAGTGGGGATGATTTGTATTCCTATCCATTATCAAATAAGTTTCTGGGTGTTTTAGAGGATGGATACTCTCCTTATTGTGAAATAAACTTTCGTTTTAACCTCAAGGCTTCTGCAACAATTCAGGATGGGTCACAAGCCCCTAGTCAGTCTAAATTCATACATGGCATTGAAAATTTTAGACCTGAAGTCTCAGAAACATCTGTTTCTTGTTCTGCATCTGCTCTCTATTCTTCTGGTGAGGTGATTCAAAGCTCTTCAGCAGCCAACAGTGTAAGTTTTGGCTTCTTAATTTCTTTCCCTAAAGTAGCTGTCAATTCATCCTTTTTTCATTTCTTATACCAACCAGTCTCAAACAATGAGAAGAGTGGTCTTTTTAATGTTTTGATTAATGAGTTTTTTTTTTGGTTTATTCATATCTTTAGAAGGTAAGCAGGTGCGCTGACTTTAACATAGGGAATCTTGATTGTAAAAAGTTATTTGAAGAAGTATCACAAAACGTGCATGAGTCCTCTCTATCCTCTTTTTCTCACGATGAATGCCGGAGTACCCAGCATGGTGTTCGTTATGGATCAGAGGCTAGACCTAGTGTAGATAATCATAGTGATGATTCTGATTTGGAGATATTTAGGGTTAAGCGACGCTCTTCTCTCAAAGTGGAAAAAAGAGTTGTGACTGATAATGGGTCTTCGAAGAATTGCGAATACCAGGTATACGATTGTCCTTTTGCCATTTTATATATGCATTGTCTTTTATTAGTGGGAAATGGGAATTTATTCACTGTTCGGACGGCCAGCATCGTCCTCCTTTTATTTGATGTGCAATTATGTGTTTCAGTTTCCTTATCAACATCAATTTTTGTCTATTTGACACTAATTCTTGGAATTCTGCATCGAGTTGTAGACATGTGAGACTCTAATGTGAAAAATGAGGTAAAAATTGTAAGGAAAATTTACCACAGGAAGCAGAAGCATAGGGGGAAAAAATAAAGGTGAGAAAAAAAAAAAGTCTACTGGTCCTTATGGGTCATGGGGCACGAAACTTGAGTTTATGCTGGAGCTGAGATGATCTTTCTAGAAGAATATAACACGTATTTAAAGAATTGGGATTTTGGTGTATTCTTTTTCTATTGAGTGTGCAGTGGTCTCTTGAATTTGTTTGTTTCCAAAACTGGACCATTTTTTTTTGGGTTAGATATTTCTCAATAGAAAGTTATTTATGTGTGAAAATGGGATGGGGGAAGCCTTGTGCTGTTCTCCAAGGAGATGAGACAGAATAGGTTTATTTGTCTTGGCATCAGAAGATGTTGTGAATACTTGTCTCTTTCTGCTGTAAGCTATTAGATGTTATCGAATATTTTTATTATATTTACTGTGCTTTACCTCCTTTTCTTCTCGTAATCTGCTATATTATGATTTTGTCTGTGAAACAAATGCTGGACGTGCTTGTCATCTCTTGCTCTTGGCTTTTCATGTCATGTTTTTGTTGTTCTCATACATGCTGCTTCAATTTTCATTTTTCTTTTTTTGAATTTTATACCTACTCATATTTGTTCGATGAAACAGGGGCTGAAACGATTGAAAAAACTTCAATTTGAAGGAAGAATTGCCCAAACGATGTCATCAGAATACAGCCAAACTGATGATGAATCGAATCACAATTATACACCGACTGTGCATTGTAAGGAGACTCCAGAGAATGGATCAAGGGACAGGTTTGCCAGGGGAAGTGGCATTCCCATCTCTATTAAGTTCAAGAAGTGGGTCAATGATGAAGCAATGAGCAGACAGCCAGAACACCACAGAGTAGACAGGTTCCACCATGAGTTGGGAAAGACCATGAGGGAACCGCCCCCGATAGAGATTGGGCCAAAGCGTCTTAAAGTCAGAGGCCCGTTTTTAGGGCGGGAGAGCAGGTTAGGTTGACTTTTGGATTCACACGACTGATGAGGAAACTGGTTGGCCTGCCTCTGGAGCATGATCTAGAGCCTGGCTTTGCTAACTTTATTTTCTCTAATGGGGTTCTAACAACACGGAAATTCCAAAAGATTAATTGTGGGAGCAGCGGAAAAATTAACCAACTTTAGGAAATTTTTATTCTTTTGTGCAGGCCTCGAATTGGGGCGCTTTGCACCAATGGTGATTCTTGTGGGTTCTCAGGCCGGGATCTTTTTCCGTCCTTGGCTGGAGAACCTCCCTGCAAGCTGAAAGTAGAATATGGTTAGTAACTCTGTAAATTTGTTTCTATCAGTGAAATTAATTCTTGAGGAAAGGTGGGTATTCCCACTGTAACTCCATTTGAGGTCATTCTGCTGCTTCCTCTTAGGTTCTTTATTCTTTTTGTAGCAATGGACTACTTGAATAAATGCAGAGAAATGCCTTTTTTCTCTTTCATATCTATTGAAATTCTGAATTTTTTTCATCATATGCTTGTGGAAAGAATGTTGAATTACACAGATAATATTGTAGTATCTGAATTTGTTTCATCATATCCAAGAATTGAATGCACCCCTAGGGAGGTAGAATTGTTACTTATATTTCTAGACAAGCATGGACTATTGTCGTCATGAGTGTACTTGTTAACCCATTAAAGACAAGGATTGTTATTATTATTATTATTATTATTATTTATTTATTTATTTTTTTGCGTGTAAGAAGAAAAAAATCATGAAAAGATGTAATTTTTCCTCGAACATGATTTTTGGCACGAGACTGTGTTGACATCGGCCTATTGGGCCCAAAGGACAACAATCACACTAGGCTTATCTAAGTCACCCAAGGCAGGCCTTTGGGCCCAGTCTACCTGACTACAAATTCACCCAATAAAAACGTATATTTTGAGAAAATTACACTTTGTGCATACTTGCTCCCCAAGGCATTCTAGAATCTACTTGCTCAGTAAGCAGAAATCCTAGTACACATAGGAGGGAGTTTTTATTGTCAAGGCATGACAAAATGAATATAACAAACTTTTTATTGAAATCAAAAGCATTTCTTACTTGCTCTCTCTCCCTCTCTTTCTCTTTTTCTCTTTTTTCCCACCTTTGCCTATTGCGTTTTCTATATTTTCGAATTGACGCTCCACGTCCTATATGACTATGCAGTCCCAAACGCATATTATTTGGTAGAAACTAAGTCTAAGAACCCCTCCCATTTTTGATCGAACAGTATCTTTTGGCATGCCTATTGGGAACATATGGATAGACTTACCGGAACCGGCGGTTCCGGTTCCAGAAAAGCTGGAACCGGAACCGAATCAAAATGGTCCGGTTCCGGTTCCGGTTCCGTGTTCTCTTTTTCTGCTTTTCCGCACCTTTGCCTATGTGGTTTTCTATATTTTCGAATTGACGCCCCGTCCTATAAGTGAGTAGGCCAGTCCGCAACGCTAGTTTTTGGTTAGAGGAAGCTAAGCTCTAAGGAACCCCTCCATTTTTTTTGATCGAACGCAGTTATCTTTTGGCATGCGCTATTTGGGAACATATGGATAGAGCTTAGCCGGAACCGGCGGTTCGGTTTCAGAAGAAAAGCTTGGACGCGGAACCGAATCAAAATTGGTCCGGTTTACGGTTCGGTTTCCGATCCGATTACAAAACCAGACGGTTCCGTTAATTGGTTTTCCGGGCGAATCCGCATAATTTTAAATTTTAATTTTTGAATAACCGTTTTTAAAAAAAAATTATGTGAAGCTAAAATTAAAAAATAAGCAGTTTAAGAAAAGTTTTAAAAATATGAAGAGCCGGGTGTTAAAAAAAAACATGTATTTGGAACCTAAATAAATTCAAAGAATACACCGTAGAAAAATTTTATACTTTTGAAGCATCGGTTTAAACTGAATTATTTGAACATAAAAAATTAAAAAATACACCTACAAAATTAAAAAATACTTCGAATTAAATTTAATTTTTTTAAAGACTTTTGAATGTGTTGTGAGTGTTTGAACAATCCATGATTTTTTTTTTAAAAAAAAAATGTTTGGAACTGCAATTTTCTTTCTTGTTTGTTTAAGGTTTGAAGCAACTGAATTTTTTTAAACTAAAAAAGGGCTGTGAACTTAATGTTTTTTTGTTTGTTTTTAAAAAAAAAAATTAAGTTGCCGCTACGTTATCCTCTTGGGGTTTAGAGGACATAACGCGCAGCAATCAGTTCCTTACTTTACCTGTATTATCCATTGTCACACCAGCCTTTTACCTAATCGCTATTTGGGCACCACCGCGGTGTCGATGTTCCCGTTGAAGACCCATCGTATAACATCGAAATAATCTCTCATTTTACTTTTTGGATTTTCTTGGGCTCTTAGTTCGGGGCTTTGGTCCCAATGGCATCCACGACGGCTTGTTTGCTTCTTCTAATGAATCGGGTGTCATAACGAGATCCGGTGTTTATCAAGCTGTATGTTACCATCCTTGACTAAAAGCTTGGTTCAACCGCACACCAGTGGAGACCGGAAGCTGCTAAAAATTTGTTGTTGGGGCAAAGTAAAGAAAGGAATTTGGAAAAGGTATTGTGCGTGACGGACTGCCCAACCAATGCTAAAATTGGAGAAATCTGATCTGCATAATCTATGCAAACCAAACTCAAAGAAGTTATTGATAATTGGTCCAAATTCAGACATAGACTGGATTCGACCTTGTTTTTTTTGTCTTTGCAACATACAACACGTCTGTTGCAGCGCATCAACAGCCACTGTACCCTTGTGTGTTGAAGATTGTGGAATATTAGAATTGGAGAAGAAGTAGAAATAGAAGTAAGATGAACTAGAAACTTGAACAAATTGCATTATAATATTGCCTATATTTTGTGTTAACTGTCCCTGCACGTGTACTTTATATTAACATTAAGCTTCTAACATCAAGATTTACTATGTCAATAAATAAATCAGTCAATAATCAACATAAAACATCCAATTCTTACATCTAGGATCAAACATACAGATAGCGAACAAGAGTAAACATGGGCGCGGTATATATTTTGTAAGAATAAGATACGCATTTTTTTTTTAATTTGCAAAAAAAACTAAACAATCTGTTTTAAATAAATTCATCATTTTGAAATGTCTTTGGAGTGCAGGTAATCTAATATTAATAACACATAGGGTAAAATAATTAAGATGTGAGGATAAATAGATGCCCACTAAATTTATAGGCTAGCATCAATGTTGAAAAATTTTTAAACACATAATCTAATAATTTTTTGCACACATCTCCCAATCCTTTGTGGATATAGATTAAATATCCTCAATATTATTAGTACAAGAAAAACAATAATAAGTTTCTTTTTAAGCAAAAAGACTGCGTCTTAAGTAATTCATGATGTTGAATTGCCAACGTAGTTGGGACATCCCTTGGGAAAACGTTTTGTTCGTCTTTTATTAATCTTTCTTTAAGCAAAATTTAGCCGCAACTTTTCATCCTTTGGGGCAGTAGTGTCCATTTAAATATGAAATAGCTTTCTTTTAGATTGGAAGACATAAAGCAATCAAAGAAATGTTGTTCAGAAAGCCAATGCTTGTGACACATAATTTTTAAAACATGGAGCATGCACGATTTATATGAAAAAATTTGTAGCCATCAATATTTGGTTCGCAGCCAGAATTTTTTTAAGTTCAATAATGTGATGTCTAGTATTTGGCGAAAGCATGTATCAAGATGAATTGAAGAAATTTTTTTTTTGTCAACCCGTATAATTCCACTCTAAAATCTGAAAACAATAACTCTATTATTATTTGCAGTATGTTTATCATCAAAAACACGAAAACCAATAATTCTTTTTTGAATTTTTCAATCATCATCAATCCAATGACATGTAATACCCATACAAGAATGCATTTGCCAATGATCACTACTCCAAACATCACAACAAATTGAAACACGAATTTTCATTTGAGAAAATAAAAGCTCTAACTATTTTTTTCCTTTATTAGATAAAGAAATAATAGTTCGTTTTACAGTATTTCTTGGTACTCTTTTAGCAGAAGGATTTAAAGCTTTTTGACAATAATTATTAAAACCTACTTTTTCATTTTTGAATAATTATTAACCTAGCTTTGTTCAGCCAAAACTAAACAGATAAATGTTCCATAGCAAATCATTTTTGCTAATTTCTTCTTTTTTAATTTTTTCAGAATATCTTAAGATAAAGAGAAGGTTTAGAAGCGGTACCCGGAGAAGCTTGTTGTTGCAGACGCGATCAAGCTCCTATTTTTGTTTGGCGATGTTTTTTTGCTCCAGAATGGCTGTCCAAAATGATCCATAGCCGGCTCCGCTGTTGTTTTAAATTTCTAAGAGTTTTTCCAGCACTACCATCCTCCGCAAACTCTACAAGATCGTACATTTTCGCACCTGTTGAATTTTGTTTGTGAATGAATGGAAATTATGGTCGGAATTGTTTTTCTTTGGCTCTTGTAACAATTTGTTGCTCGTTGCTCTTGGCTCTTGCTCTTTCATCTTTCTTCAAATTGCTCAGTTAATTTCGCATTCTTGAGTTGGAAAGTATCCAAATTTCAGTTTGGAAAACGCTGTTCACAGATTAATTGGTCCGGGAATCTATCATAAGATGGTCGTTTGTAGGGATAGATTGAAAACCTACTTTTTCACCAAAACTAAAAGATAAATGTTCCATAGAAATCATTTTTGCTAATTCTTCTTTTTGTATTTTTTCAGAATATATAAATAAAGAAGGTTAGAAGCGTACCCGAAAATTTGCATGGTAAGAATATAGAGTAGAGTAGAGAAGAATAAATGATTAATATAGAGTAGAGTGTAGTATATGGTAGAGAGAGTAAGTAGAGAGTGTAGTATATTGTAGAGAGAGTTGAGATGTTTTTGTAATGAATTTGTAAATAAAATGAGGTATTTATAATAAATCCAAAAATTCATTTTTCTAAAAATACCCTTGAAACTAGCCGTTATGTAGCCGTCTTTTAAAACTAGCGCGTTATATAGCCGTTTATGGCTTTGTTGGGAGGGGTAATTGAAGACAATTTCACAACAAGTTTAAAAAAACAAAAAAACTGCAAAAAGTCTGACAGTTACGAGGCTAGAACCGGCGGGTTCGAACCGGTTCGAGACGGCGGTTCTAACCGGAGCGGAGACCGCGGTTCCAGTTCGCGGTTCCACGGGTTCTCTAACCGGACGGAGAACCGGCGGTTCCAGTCCGGTTCCAACCGGTTCTCTGGAACCGCTGATTCTGGTTCCTCATTTGCTGGAACCGAAACCGAACCGAATTTTTCCGGTTTCAGTTCCGGTTCGTCCCGGTTCCGGTTCTCACCGGTTCCGGTTACGGTTCTGGGTCGGTTCGAACCGACGATTCCGGTTCCCGGAACCGTAATATGGCCATGACTACATATGGACTTTGTGAAGATATCAAGTAGTACCCATGCCACCTAAATCATGAACAGTTGTAAGTGAATAAATTATGACCCTTGGATCAAATTGATCTGATTTAATCTTAGCCCTTTGATTTAATAACTTCGAGACGAAGTTGTTGAAAAGTCAACAAAAATCACATTGCAAACATGCTATGCCAACAATATTTTTCTACCATATTTGCTTCTCACATGGAAATTACACTATGAGCTTTATTTAAGCGTATTACACTAGAGCTCATAGAAACCATATTACACTAAAGCCTTGACTTGGTTTAAGCATAATTTGCACTAAAGCTTGAAGATTGGGCCATAGTTCAAAAAGGAATTCCAAGGAAAAGCTAGAGGTAAGTTTTCATATTCTATGAGTTCTGGTTTTTGATTCCTTAAATTGAGTTGGGGGTTTAGTTCTAACATGCATTTCTTGAGTTTTATTATGAGTTTTTGAGTTGTTTATGCATTTTCTTCATTTAGAACCTGAAGAGGCTCTAAGGTTGGATAAAGACAAAGAGAAGGTTTGATTATTGGAGTTTAAGTTCTTGGAACTTAATATTAGAAGTTAGTGATCAAATCCTCCTTTTCTTTCTTCAATTTCTTGGTTTTGAATTTCTAGGGTTTTTACCCTTTTGGTTATGCTACTTGATTTTGGCTTCTTTAAAAGTTTGAATTATTGATTAACGAATGAATGGTATGAAATTGAATGAAGAAAATCTTGATTTGGTTTAAGAACTATGCTTAGCCGAACCTACCTTTGCATGACTTGGAGAATTGGTGACTTTTTCTTGGACAAATTTCCTCTTTTGATACCTTTAATTGACATGAAAATGGATATTAATACTAAATAATAAGTGTCTTTAATTGGAAGGAGTTTTGGACTTGAGATTAAAATTTTGTATAGTGAAAAATTGAACAACTTGAACATACATCTTCTTAACTTAATGAGCACTTTCTAAAATGTGAAGATCAATGGAATTAAAGTATAGTTTTGGACAAAACTAAGGAAAATGGAGTTTTCCAAAGTGAATTTTAGCATGAGTTTAAGTATAATTGAAATGCTTATACAAAAATGCTTAAATATATAGTTGATGATTATGCATATTCATGTTACAGAAGTTAGGCTTATATAGGGTAATACTTTGGTTAATCGATATTAAATATAATTTATGCTATATATATATGAACTTGATGAATAAACTTGGAAATTCAAGCACCATGTTTTTAATTTCGTTCATTGATGTTATGAATATCTATTAATCTATGTTTAATGAGAATTGAGTGAATGCAATTTGGATTTTATGTGTGTTGCTTGGGATTTGTATACCAACCAAGTCTATAGCTTAGCACACTGAGTTTTCTCATACGAAGGAATTAAGGCCGTCTTTGGAGAAGTTTGTGATCTACTCCGAAATTAGAGTTACTCTTCATAATTTGATTAGAATATTCATTATTTTTATTTGAATATAAGCAAAATTATATTTGACATGTACAAGTAATTATGAGTCTATAAAAGAGATTTAATATGGTTTCTGATCTTTATTTATATGGAGGATATCTAATAGGTTATGCATGACTACTAATTATTATTATGATAAATGGATTGATTATAAATGTTGGGGTATGGAATCAGAAGGATGAAGTTGATTGATGATTGTAGTGATGAGAAGATGATATTGGAAATTTTAGAAATGTTTCTCAAACATGTGTTAAAAGTGGAATGTTAAGATTTTAAGAAAAATTCTTGCAGTACTTACGTAGGTTTTTAAGTTAGAACTGTGCATGTCTAGGATAATAATGACATTATTAAAGTTCTTAATTATTAGTTATACACTTAGTGCTTCTAGCATAGTGTGTGACATGTCTTGCTTGATCTACACATAAATCCGGTGGTTTATCCATAGTTCGAGTAAGAGATGTTATATTTAATGGTACCAGAGCATAAGTTTAGACAATTTTAGGTTTTAATTGAAAAGAGGATATGGATAAGTATATATATTTGCCAAAAGAGTCAAGAATAGGATGTAACTCTGAAGCAGATCTCCTCTGATTTTCGTTGGACATAGAATGTCAACAAATGTGTTAGATCATGATATAGAAGTGACCTACTCATTTGGGCATTTTCATAGTGAGTAGAGTATATAAAGGTTGCCCATTGTTAATTATTGGTTATGTTCTTTCGATAGCCTGTAGCATAGATGTTAAAGGCGCTAAGCACACTAAGGCGCAAAGGAGTTTTGAAGCCTAAGTGCAAGGCCTAAGGCGTAAGGTAAAGGCGCTCACGTCAGTGAGGCTAGATGCAAAAATTAACCAAAAAAAAAAATTGAAAAATATAAATAATTATAAAATTGAACAAAATGAATATTAATATTGGAAAACATATGAAATCTTAAATCTCGCAAAATGCAATATCTAACTATAATTAAAAGTAAATAAATGCATAACATGTTCTTAGTTCTTACTTCCTACCTGTACTACAATACTATTTCATATTAACTAATTAACATTAAACTAATAATGTTAAAAAGAACCATCTACATATGTTTAAGTAATTATAAAATTACTCAAAACTCATCAATCGTCAATCGTCATGATTTGAAAAAAGATATTCTTCATTATCCTCTTGATTCAAATCTTCATATTCCTCATCATCCTCACTCCTAATATCATTAAATTTATCTTCTTGCAATTCATCCTCAAAATAAACATCTTCGTCCTCATCCACAAGTGTTAGAGGAGTGCTAGGTTTAAACTTAGAAGAAGTAGCTTTTTATTTTTCTTTTGATAAATGGCTAGGTATGGATATAATATTCTTCCCTCTCATTGATCTAGTAAAATGGTCACTGTCTCTAACTCAAGCAACTCTACCAATCACACCCGATATCAAAGTATCATCTTCTTCCTCTCCATCTTCATTCATTCTACCCATCAACCATTCATTACTATCATCAATGTCAATTAAAGAGATGGCATCACATGTGAATCATATCGACGTTTCACTGCTCGACTATACTCCACAAATACCAAATAATTCAAGCGTTTTTGAGCTAGATGATTTCTTTTCTTTGAATGAATCTACAATGCATTGTAAGTAATTTTAATAAACATTATGATCAATGTATTTTTCAAAGAATTTCATAATCATGATTAAACTACTAAAATGTGTTAATTTATTCGTCACTTACTAACTTACATGTCCAAATTTGCTCTAATTACATTCACAACCCGATGCACTACAAGTGAGACTCAATACTTTAATAACAAATTTGGCCAAATTAGGTGTTGAAGATCCATTACATTTTCACTATTTAGCTGTTTATTAATTATTGATCCAAAAGTAATTGTTTAAAATGAATACCTAGCAATAGTAGTAATTATTGAAGAGTAAAGGCGTAAAGAAATTTACCTGGTGATTTTATCTTCTTATGCCGAATAACCATCTCCATTGCAAACAACCTTTCGACATTGTGATACAAGGAAAGTTGTTTATTAATCTTGTCTTGTTCTTCATGGCTTGAAATCAACCTCTAATTATAGTATAGGAAAAAGGCTCACTTTGCCCCTTGAACTTGGATTAAAAATTTAAAATATCCATTTTAAAACTTTTTGGCCAAAAAAATCCATTACTTATAAAAAGAGTCCAAAATAGTCCATTTATGTGCCTAGAAAAGAAGGTGGAGCACACACAATCAAGATATAAAACAAATCAAATTATTTTTTTGAAGAGAGATAAAGTCTCCACTTTGCTATGCATATTTATGCAGATTTGGCTTTGCTGACAATAACGTGGAAAATAACACCATGAGTATACAAGTTTACCGGTTAACTTGAATCAAGAAGACTAAAGAAAAGTAACATTGTTTTATATAACAAAAGCACAAATAATTATTAAACAATAAAAGAAAAAAAAAATAAAAGAAAAATCAAGCTCACCTTGGAATCTAGGTCAAGGTCATCAATTTGGATGCCATTGTCATATTCCTACACAACAATTAAATTTGACCCATATAAAACATCATTTGGGATAGGTAGTGTTTAAATGGTGATGAAAAACTATTGCGGCTCCTACAACCAGAAACTTAACTAGTATTTTGAACACTACAAAAAAATGTTGAATTGTGATTGAAATATCGGTCATTAAATGGAAGAAGTCGGTCATAGGATATGTTTAGCGACCGATTTACGACCACCAGTGAGGTGTCGCAAAAGTACTCATCACAAATCTTTTTGTGACCAAAATTTCAAGCGGTCATTGATTTGCGATTGATTCTTCGGTCGCAAATTATTAATAATCGATCGCTAATCAACGTAATTATCTTTAGATGAAGGGTTATTGCAAATTGGTCGCAATAGTAATCAGTCACAATTAGCCTAAAAGTGGTCGCAAATTGGTCGTTAAATCTGTCATAAATTGGATCCTTTTGTTGCTAATTGGTTGGTTATCAATCACAAATTTGATTATAACAGTTATTATTTGATCGATCTTCAGTCGCAGGTTGGTCGCAAATTATGATTATAGGGAAAAAATATTTTAAAAATAAAAAAATAATTTTTTTTCACTGTTAAAAGCAATATATATATATTAAAAGCATCATCATTATCAATGATAGTCAATTCAAAAAGAGCACTGTAATTGCAATATACATACATAATATGAAAAAACTACAGATAACTAAAATGGTCCGAAATCAAATATATGATGTTGGTCCTCTGGATGATCTGGTGTGGTGTACACTGGATGTGTTGTAGTGTCTACATGAATGACCAAAGTATCGATTGCAGTATCTGGAGGAAGAGGAGAAGATAGCGGCTGATGCATAGTAGAAATCAGTGGATCTGCAACAGGTAGAGGATCGAAGGAAGTACCAACTTTGTGCGAGCCGTACAAATGCATCATATATGCTCTAAGCTCTATAAGTTGTCTCTTCTGCACATCGACACGAGCCCGTAATGCACTAATCTCCTCGACACTATGGTCGAGGTTGTGGTTGTGAGGAAGCTCCAACAGTAAATTACAAATATAGTTACAAAATCAACACAATAGGCTTGACATAGATGAATTTCACAAGCCCTAACAGTAAATTTTGTTCTTCTCTACAATAAAATTAGAAACCATACCAAATCCCGCACTTAAGAAAATAAAAAAAGCAAAAAAAGGAGACAACCAACTTACAAATATATCATGATTAAACAACAAAAACTACCAATAAATTTTGACTTAAGGATGAAATTTCTAATGGTTAGTTGGAAAATTGATATCAGGTTGAGAATGAGAAAGATTTAGGATAATGGAGAGAAAAATGAGCAATTTCGAGAAATTAAAAATTTGAAGGTAGAATGATATGTAGAATTATGGTTTTAAAGTTGAAACATTGAAGCTAAGAAAATTTTGGAGATTAGATAGAAAATGAGAGATAAGGAGTGTTCAAAATAGAATGATCTCTTGAGAAGAGAGAGAAAGAAAGAGGTTCCTTTAGTTGATATATTTTAAATTTAATTATTAAAATATTTATTTTTGTTATCTCACTCACATACCCTCATCTCAGAGATGCATGCGCCTTGACTTTCCCAACAGATGGGTTTTCTGAACCCATTTTACAAAGTTATGGAGTTTTTTAAAAAAGTTAAAAAATGAGCATTTTGAACTTTTAGCCCAAGTTTAAGGAGAAAATAAACCTTTTTCCTTGAAGTATATAATCCTTTCATAACCTCCTCATCAAGATTAATATCTGAATTTGAATAAAAAACTTCTGGATTCAAGTAGTATCTAGCTACATGTAAAGGTTGGTTAAGTTGGCATTCCTCAAATGTGATTTTATCAAAAATAGGTGTATTTGCAAGTAAATTACATTAATAGCCATATGATTTTTATAAGTTTGATTAAAGTCATACAACTTTGTTTTTTGTTTCTATAGGAGCTCACTTATCAGAACTGGTAATCGAAATAGTAATATATTAGTTGAAATTATATATTTCACAAAAAATTCTTGATTATGAAGGAGTTTAATAAGAAAAAGAAAAAAAAACTACAAAGTACAAATGGTAGAGTGATTGTTTTTTTGGTTTTTTAAAAACTTTGTTTCATGCATTTGTAAATAAATTAATAGATAGATTCTAAATTAGTGTTTTAGGAGAAAATATGATATTTTATTTTTAGTACCAAATGAGTATTTTCAAATACTGGATTCGGGTAAACGACCTCCCATTGAAACAAAAATCAAAGTTCATTGACTAAAAAATGACAAATTTAATTATGTAAATTTATGAAATTAAGTATAAAGTTAGGTGATTATTAGTACAATTTATCTACATCTATGCTAATGGAATGTGTGACTATAGTGAAATTTTAGTTTTTGGTAAATGAGATCCCAATAGTGCCTTATGTATAAAGCAGAGATTGAGACAAGGAGTTCCTATATTGCCACATTATTTCTTTTAGCCTTAGAAGCTCTAGTAGCTAGATACAATCCAAGTGCATGGAAGGCTCCTTCGAAGGTTTGAAATTATCAAGAACTTGCCCCAAATTGACATGCTTTATTTTTGCAGATTATACAATTTTTTTTTGCGAGGTTGACATTTAAAAAATAAAACTCTTTTAATTACTTTTGGAGGAATATTGCAAAGCTTCATATTAAAGTGTGAATAAAACTAAAATCTAGCATAAAATATTTAGCGAATGCACTTATTTTGAATTATAGTAAGCTATTATGAAGCATTTGAATAGAAAACAAATAAAGGCCTTTGGAAAGTATCTTGGTTTTATAGCTAGGTGAGGTATATTCAAGCGCCAAGCTTTTATGTTTTGAAAGATTGCATTTAACAAAAATCAGAAAATCGAAAGCATGCTTATTGTAACAAACAATGAGGGCATGTCTTGTCAAGGTGATCTTTATAATGCCCCATATGTTGGACAAAATGGTTTTTTACCCAATGTTTTGATAATAATAAAAAATTGTGTGCTACTAATAATTTTATTTAAGTGTTTATTATTAGTAGGTTAATCCAAGAACATAAATGCAAATCGCATCAAATATTAAATATTCAAGTATTTTAGAAAATAGAAGTCAAACATAATGTTTTAGATTTTTATAATTATTTTAGCCTAAAGTCTATTGCACTTAATTATTTGATTTGAATCAATTCTACAATTTTCATTGAATTTCTTTTATGAATTTAAGACATTTATTTCAAAAATTCTTTTAGAGTGAACCATCTTAATTGAGAAATTTTCTAAGTTGTTTTTTAGAATTTAGAATTTTTGACAAAGGAATTTTGAATTGAGATTTAGTTCTGTAAATCCTTTAAAATTATAATCACATTGAAAAAAAAAAGTTTTTAATTTTTATATCATTGAAAAGATTTTTAAATTTAGTTTTCGCATTTCAAACATTTTGAAAATCAAAGTTTTCAAGCAAAAGTTATGGGATTTTGAAGTTAGAGAAGTTGACTTTGGATGTCCAAACTTAATTTTAGGCCACCCAACTAAATTAAGTTTATTTTTATCTTGGCATTTTGGGCTGCATAAAATTCATTTTTAAACTTGTTCTAATATTGTCTACACATTTTGGCCACCCAGCATAGATTTTCTAACATACAAAGTAAGGAGCTTGTAGAAATTAAAGGAAAGAATATGTTTTATTTCTTTCAATTGTGTTATATTTTCAACCTCTACTCCACTATATATAAACAAAAAATTGTTCCAAAATAGGAAGCAATCTAAATAGAAATAAAACTAAACTAGAAAACACAATATTTACTTTAATCACAAAGATTTCAACACTCCTCCTCAAGTTGGTGCATGGATGTTACTCATGCCCAACTTGCAAACTAAAGGATGAAACAACTTGCTATGCAAACCCTTTGTGAAAAAATCAACTGGTTGCTCTTTTGAAGCTATATAGAAGACACTTATAAAGCCTTCAACTATCTTCTCTTTTATAAAGTGACGATCAATCTTTATGTGCTTAGTTCGATCATGCTGGACTGGATAGTTCATGATACTGATGGTGCTTTACTATCACAAAATAAGGATATATTTGTTGTTTCAACCAACTTTAACTCTTCCATTAATCTGCGCAACCATAGAAGTTCACAGATTCCCTGTGCTTTCCATTAATCTGCGCAAACCATCAGAGTTTCCACAGCTTCCTGTGCACTACCTCTCATATTCAGCTTCTGCACTAGGACCTCTGCAACAACATGCCTTGCTTCTTGGCTTCTCCATGTGGACCAGGTTTCCTCCAACCAAAATACAATAACTGGAGGTTAAGATTTGCCTGTATCAAGAGGAACAACCACATCCGGCATCTGATATAAGCCTGTTATTGTTAAATGGCATGTTCTTAGAAAATAAAGTCCATCTCCTGGAAGACTGGATTTTAAATATCTTAGAATTCGGTATGCAACTGCTTCTAAATTGAGACTCCCGAGGGTCATGATGTTACCTGACTTTACATACACTATATACAGCACTAGCAATATCTTCAGTCCTAGTCATATGGTGGCAAGGTAAATCACCTTCTCCGCACCAATCTCCCTGATACATCTGCAACTCAACTGAACTTCCTACTCGCAGCTTGAAGGTATGATGGCTTCAAGTAGGTTGATTCTGCAGGTATTACATCCCAATACCAGTTTCTTTAAGGAGATCAAGTGTATTTTCTCTGAAAATAAAAATCCTTTTTTACTGACTAGCAACTTTCCTATCCAAGGAAATATCTCAACTTTCCCAATCCTTAATCTCAAACTCACCTAGCTAACCCCAAATTTTCTCAAGTGAGCAAGTGAGTCATTTCTTCTTCATTATTTCCAGTCATCACTATATCATCAACATAAACAATAAGCAATGTGATCTTACCTTCGTGATGTTTAATGAACAAAGTATGATCAGCATCGCTCTGGATATTCCCAAAAGAAAGCATAGCTTTACTAAACCTTTTGAACCATGCTCTTGGTGATTGTTTCAGCCCATATAATGACTCTTCAGCTTGCAAACTTTTCCTCTGGTTCTGCCATCATCAAATCCAGGAGGAATCTCCATATACACCTCTTCTTTCAAATCACCATGTAGAAAAGCATTTTTAACATAAAATTGATGTAACTCCCAGTTAAGATTGACAACTCCCAAGTTAAGACGCTTGACGTGACACCAAGACATAAAATTCTTTATTGTGCTTCATCTGGCTACGGGCAAGATTGTTTCTATGATAATCAACTTCCATAGGTCTGACTTTGATCCTCCTGGCTACCAATCTAGCCTTGTTAACTTCTCAATTGAACCATCTGGCCTATGTTTAAACTGTGAACACCCATTTACATCCAGAACAGCATCTTTCCTAGGTGGCAGGAAAGCTTCAACTTCCATGTCATTTTTTTTCCAATCTCTATCTCTCTAACCATTTGCAGCTTCAATTTTGAGTCATGTTAATGGCTCTTGCAATCCTGTGTTTATGGAATAGAAGAAACAGATAAACAAAGGCTTATAGGAGGGGATAGAGCATTATAGGAGAGAAAATTGGAGATTGGGCATGTTTAAGTGCATGTTTTTAACTCCTTTTCTAGAGCAATAGGCCAATATCAAGGTCATTGTCAGAAAGGATTGGAATCAAGATTAGGATTAGACATCAACAGGAATTAAAGACAAGGACTTCACCAAGTTCTTGTTCGTTTGTATCTTCAGGGACTGAAATTGGAAGGACGGTTTGCATTCAGAGGTTTCTTGCATTGTCGATGGTTGTATCTGTAATTAGTCTGCACGTGTGTAGGTTATTCAAATCCAGGTCTATCCAATTTCCCTAGAGATTTGGGTGAGTTGCTTCTCTCTTACTATATATGGTCTTTACAGGAAGTCCCCCTTGGAAGAAATGTATCCATACCTCTTCCATTTTGATAATTTCTCCCATTGAAGAGGTGACTGGGAAGCGAAAATAGAATTCAAACCACTCCCGAAGGTACCATCCATACTCACAAACAAGTATTTCCTAGAAGAAGCGCATGATAACACTTGATTACCTTTTTGAGAAGTAGAGCTAACCACAAACACACACTGTCAAAGCTCTAGGATCTGTAATTTGCTCTAGAACCATTTATGATCGAACAAAGCAAACACAAACCAAAGACCATTTAGAAGCGTTACAATATTAGAGTTTTTTTCTTGAAGAACCCTCTAATTGGAGTTTTAAAAAAAATATTAACATTACCGAAGGCGCACTACAATTGATAAGGTACAGCAGCAGTTCAAAATAGCATCCCCCAATATCGGTTTGGGAAGTTATATCCAATATGGTTTGGGAAGATTCATAGTGAACATAAGGGACCTAGCTACTTCCAGTAAATGTCTATTTTTCCTTTCCGCTACTCCATTTTGGGCACTAGTATTGACACAACTAGTCTGATGTATAATACCATTAGAATCTAATAGGTACGAAAAATTGCATTCATGTATTCAGTACCATTATCAGTTCTTAGGATTTTACATGCGCATCAAATTGAGTACAAATCATTTTATGAAAGTCTTGAAAACACGAAAAAACTTCATTTTTTGTTTTAATCAAATAAACCCAAGTCAATCTAGTACAACAATCAATAAAGGTCAAAAACCATCTATAACCAGAAAGAGAGACAGTTTTAATAGGACCCCAAACGTCAGAATGAATAGTAGCAAAAGGAATCAAATTATTATTATTAATTGGAGAATAAGAATGCCTGGTGTGTTTGGCAAGTTCACAAGCATCCTGGTGTGTTTGGCAAGTCACAAGCATCAATACTAAAAAGAGTATAACAAATCACACTTAGCAACACAAAGTGGCGAAATAAACGTCCTAGAAATAGAAAAAGAGGGATATACTAATCTCATAGTGCCATATTAATAAGTAATAACTTCATGGGAAGCGATTTCCTAGAAGTTTCCTAACAAGCTTGACTAGATAACCAACAAATATTGAAAAATGACAAAAACGTCATCTCAACAAGATAACAGTGCCATCACGTAAGCTACACTTGGCCACAATTCGTTCTATATCCGTATTACAGATTCTTGAAATGATAAAATGTAGTAGGGTAAAACAGTTAATTTGCAATTTAGTGCTTCGTGATTAGAGCTAACAGACTACAGATTATAGGAAATCGTAGGAACATGAAGAACATGGGGAGAGTTTAATATCTTGGTAGTAACAGGTTAATAGAGACCTGTGCAGCAATTGGTACTAAGGAGCATCATCCGCAAGTGCGCAATATTTGTTCTGTGCCTTTGATACCTTGGAATATCAGGTGAGAAATGTTTTTTAGAGCCTGTTTTGAGTATGGTTTCCTATTTGCTTCCTGAATACTATAACCCAGACGATCCACAGAGGGTTTGCCAATTATTGCAAGAAAGGTAAGAGAGAAAGCATTACCATGAATTAATAAAATTAAGAGGCTGCAGTCTGGGTTGAGGAGGGGCGAATCAAGGCTCGTGACAACAATCGATGTTCAGGGACTGAAAACTCCTTGATCAGAAAAGCCGTTCCAGTAGTAGATGTGTCCTCAGATAAAAAGCCTGCCACCTATCAAGAATACGTGTGCCTGTGGTCTAGAAGAAATTGGACGTCGCTTTGCCTCCACTGCCCCTTAGTTGGGCGTCCATATAAAACTTTTCAACAGAACATCCTTTAGTGTGGCCTGTTTTACCACGCAATAGTCCAAAATAATTGATCTCTATCCGAAGAAATTAGCCTTTCTTTTCTCCTTGCAGAATTAGCAATCAGACCCTGGTTTGTCAATGGTAGATCTAATGAACCATAGCGTTCCTCCTAGTCATCCTCGTTGCTGTACAAATGCAGTATGCTGTGTCGTAAGGATGAAAGGAGTCTCGTCAAGAACTTGGACTGAATCCTAATCCATACTCGTTTATTTAGGCCAGCCAGAAAACTCAAATACACAACTTCAACTTCAATCAACTTTCTGAACTTGAGTCCGGCATCATTAAGTACTCTTGCTTGAGACAGTCCTTGATAAAATCAGTTCCTCCTGCCGATAAAGCCCTAAGGTTCATCAAAATTAACTGAGCGATGCATAGTCAGATCGTCCCTCCTTAGTGTTTCATGACACTTTCTGTTGCTAATTTCATACCTCTGAGCATGAGAGTTTCCAGGTTTGTGAATACTGCTGTGAGCATGCATCTCAATCTCTTAGCCTGTATCAAGAAGCAAATATCTCTCGAGAAGATGAAGTGGGGCTGCATGGGAATTTATTAACCAAAGACATAATAAGAGAATTCTCGGATTTCCACTTGTTAAAAAATGCGGATCCTGTCTAAAACTGGTGTAGTTGCTCCACCATCCAAGGTATCCCTGCAAACGCTCTAGCTTCAATGAATAATGAAACAAGACCGAGACCTACGCCAGGGTCGTTTGTTCTCCATCTAACTTCACTAGACTAATCTGAAGTGAGGGGCCTCTGAGTGAAAAACCATGTCTACCCTTATCTTTCCGTCAACCATATCTTAAAAAAAAAAAAAAATTTAAACGACAGTAGTGATAAGAAGTGCCAGTAGGTGGTTAACAGGCAGCAGGCGTAGGTGGTGGAAAGGGAAAATAATTCCCCAAAAGGAAAAAAACTGGTGTTTGAAAAGAACTAGTAGGTGGTCTGGAAGTCGGCCACATTGGGAAGGTCGAGGTTCGGACGGAGAAAAATCGTGACTGGAGCTTGCCAGAAACCAGCCCTGCAAGGCGTTGGTCTCCAAGACCACTTTGCCAAAAACTGATAACTGTTTGCCTGACCGTTGCGTGGAAAAATTCACGAGCAGTGGGCCTTGATAGCCATGTAGAAATTAAAAGGAATAAATATGTTTAATTTCTTTCAATTGTGTTATTAATTTTTCAACCTCTACTCTCCACTATCCTATACTAGTACAAAAAAATTGTTCACCACCTATTACGCGCCAACGCAAATCTAAAATAGGAAAAACCTAAACTAGAGAAACTACAATCTTCCACACTAATTACGGGAAAAATCTAAACTAGATACTAAAAACCTAAACTAGGAAACAACAAATGCTTTACAGACTAATAGGAATAGAGACCTAGAAAACTAGGAAAGTACAATATTTACTTTAATCACAAAGATTTCAACAGAGCTTTAAGTTGATGAACATTTGTTTTTGGCATTCTTAATGCAGGTCCTCAATGACTATATTGTTTTGGAGTTTTTTACTATGAGTACTGGTGTATATACCTTAGATAAATTATAGCAAATAATTTATATTGAGTACTATTGTGCTATCAATTATTGTTCTCCCTCCTCTGCGTCTAAACGATTGAAGCTAACTGATCATTTAAGTGCTTGCAATCCTTTTGTTGTTGGGTTGTGATAGTGTTGGTGTAGAGATCAAGAGTAGAGAATGTGTCTGTATTTGTTGAGTGGACGCGGAGATTAACTGTAAGGACATTGTGTTTAGGGGGATCAAAAAAAGTCATGATTTGACCTTTAGGCAAATTTAGCTTTTTGAATTTATCTAAAATGAATTGAAAATGGTTAGGAATTTCACTTCAAGGCCAATTTAGCTACCATTGAAACTAATTTTGATTTTTACAAATTATGGAAGTTGGATTTAAATTAGATAGATTGACTTTTATCCCTTTTTGTTCTGCAGCAAACAGACAGTCCAGAATAAAACTTTTCCGCCTTCACTTATGGATTGAAATTTCAAAGTCACAATAAAAAAAAACAAAAAATCAATTTCTTCCTAAACATATGTAAATTACAAAAATCTAAGTAAATAAATTTTAATCTATTATCATGAAGAAATATATGTGGAGAGTGTCACTATTGCAATAACCTACGTAAGTAAAGGTCGATCTTTAATAACTTGTTATAAATAATAACCATATTTATTGTAGACTCAAAATCATCAGTCCAAAGGCCAAAGAACCGATGCAATGATGTCTTCAATGTAATACTTAGATTTTTCTGCTATTATATATTTAGATTAATTTTTTAATAAAATTGTTCAATTTCGACATCGAACTATAAGTTTTAAATTTATGTTTTATACAGAGAATTCCTTACATTGTGAGTAAAATTGGAATAATTAGGACTAAATTGATGCACAAGTGACTAAATTTGAATATTTTTAATCGTTTTAAATAAGATTTAAGGGTTAAATTTACTGAAAAGTCAAGACTATGGACTTTTTTTATCCCGGGTTTAATCGAAATTTACAGAGTCAAATTTGGTCTTTATCCAATACTTAGATAGCATTTATAAACATTAGTTTTCTATTGAGATCTTTAATATTGTGCTGAATAATCGATTTTCACTCTCGTCTCTCTAACAATTGAGCTACTTCATTAAATTGCTTTGTAATGTCTTTTTTGGTTATAGGATTAGTTATTGTTTAAGAAGATTCAAAAGAAATGAATTCTTGTTTGCTATTTTGGTTGAATTGAGAATTAATTGTAAATGTCTTTATTATAGTATCAAGTATTTGCGGTTATACAACCAAAGGTCGCATTAGATAGAGAACATTGTAAGAGTTTCTTGTTCACGCTAAAAGAAGTTGTTAGTGGATGAGAACTCTCCGACGAAGAGCTTTGAGGAGAGGAATGTAGGTTTGGGAGAAGCCGAGTAATCTTTATAAATTATTCCTTGTGTCTCATCGTTTCTTTCATTCTTCAGTTATATACTTGCTTTAGATTGCAGTTTAGATTTGCTAAGGCTTTCTATATCTAATTTTTAAGTAATCCAATTCAACCCCACCTTTTGTTGCTATAATGGGAACAAACAAGTAATTAATCAAACTTGTCTCTTATTTTGAAGATTTAACCTGTGAATATACTTAACACAAAAGCGATGTTAGGAAGACAAAATTATCGGCAAACTGAGCCAACAAGAAATAGATAAAAATAAGTAATCGCACTTAAAACCAAAAAGTTAAGAGATGAACCTTTTTGTTCAGGGTTGAACTTGGGTTGGTTTTATGATTTAAAGTATCGTACATCGGTGACTTTTATTTTGACTTAACTTGAACCCCATTAAAATGACGTAAAACATGAGGTTATAATGGGTAATGGAGTTAACATAAAACCGCGGGGTTCAAAAGTAAATGACAAATAAAAAAAATAATTTTAAAATAAATACAACTACTATAGAAGAATTACAAAAAAAAAAAAACAAAACTTATAAACGTTAATTATAGCAATAGAGCCATTTTCACAACTATAAATATATTTCAATAATAATATGAAAATTAAGAACTTATTTATAGATAATAATAATAATAATAATAATAGGCAACAACAATGAAAATTAAATTTCCTCCATGTAGAAGATAACTAGTAAAAATCAAAGATATCTAATAACAATAATTATACAGTTGGTTTCAAACTGCAATTAAAAAAAAATAAAAACACTACCTATGAACATAAATGTTCATTTCACACCTTATCAGAATCAATCAAAAATCAAATCACAAAAAGTGCGGTCAACTCGGTAGCAAACACTGTTAAAAAAAATCGAAGGTATAGCCTAAATGCGACGCCAACGCTGACCTTTGCTCAACCTCACTTTGTGAGAACTTTTTCCCTAACATAAAGAAATTTTTGGCACAAACTTTATATGATTACGAAACTAGATAGAAAATTAACTTTTTCCGCGGTGGGGTATTATGAGCCAAAATATGACATTGAAATGGGCTTCCGAACTACGAACAACAAATTCACTCTACCATACACGTAGAAAACTCAAAAGGTGAACTTTGCTCCACTATTTTCAAATCATAATTTGAGCGTAGAAATTAGATTTTTAATTATTCAAGCGTTTGATAGAAACTAGAACATTTAAGTTCCAACAATATATTTCCAGGAGGAGTCCAAAAATCAAAGTTATAAATAAGCCGGTGGAGCTACCGAATCAAGGTGAGATAGGAACGCGAAAGCTAGAAAAGCTACACTTGAGGTCAAGATATGGGTTTTTCGCAGTGTAATGCGCAATCGCAACATAGTAATATAGAATGAGAGAGTATCGTATCCACTAGGAATGTTTCCAAAGTACCTCAAAATTATGTTAACCTATTATTAATTGTAAACAATGGGCAATCAAGGGGGCATTATTATTAAAAAACATTAAAAATTAAACAATAAAGAGAAACAAAAAGAAATTCAAGCAAACAGTATGTTGAACCGAAAAGAAAAATCAAGGATTTAAGAAAGCGTGACTAAGGGATTTTCGACTTCACTTAAATTTCTATAACAATTTATTCTATTAGTTGTTGGGTAAATAATTTAATTGTTTATGTAGGGGAAACAAACCTATAAGATCACTAACAAGCTCTACTGATGGTAATTAATTAAGCTATTTGTAACGACAGTTTTAATAGTACCTATCTTCCATAGCGCAATCAACATGAATTAAATCATTAAGTTTTTATGGTTTTTATGAATTCCATAACCTAAGGTCATCTAGACTTATGAAAACCCCCATGGTTCTAAACCTATAGCTTCCGCACTCAAAGTTATTATTGCTCATGTAATTTACTACCCTATTTCATATATAAAACACCTTTCTCCCCGAGAATATTGATTAATGAAATAAATCAATCTATGGGAAGAAACTTCTGTTTGGAAGCATTAAGTTTCAATAATAAATCTAACTATAAATCACTCGAACAAGAAAAGCAAATATTAAATATTAATAGAAATTAGAAGAATCAAAATTAAGCCTACAGTCAAATCCCTAGTATGAGAGTTTTAGTGTCAACATTAATAAAAATTAGAATAAAAACTCAATTAAACTTGTAAAATAATCCCATAAAGAAATATATAAACAAAAAAAAGAGTTTAAGAAATTAAAAACTAGTCGAAAGATCAGGCTTGAACTGCTTCCTTGAATCTGACGCCAACTTGCCATGCTTGAAGTCTTGGAAGGAGAGAGGAGAACTATGGTAGGAAAATAATAGGAACAGACGATGGAATATCGCATGAAGAGATCTACTATTGGATAGTCTCTGTTCCTTTAAATATACGACTTTCTTAAATAATCCCTTTTCCCCCCCCCGTATTTCCCCCGGTTTTTTTTTTTAGGAAAGTGAAGATCTTTATTGAGTAAAGAAAAATTTTGGGAGATAGGGAAACTATTTAGGTTTTTTGTATTCTTCTAGTTAAGGGACTCTCCCAACGCTAGATAGGAAAAATACGCCTGGTTTTATATAAAAATCCTGCAAAAATTCCTTCAAGATCAAGTGAAATACTGATTCAAGGAAGCTTTACACAAAATACATAATAAAACTATATAAAACTAAGTATAAAGTAATTAAAAGTAACTCAAAAATCCTAATAAAACAATTACATTAAAAATACTATAAAAAATAAACACTGTAATCAAAATTCCCCAACTTAAAACCATTACTGTCCCTCAAAAAAGCAAACAAACTAAAAACTCGCCTAAAGAAAATACAAAGCTAAAACAAACTAACAAAGCTCACGTTAATATGGTTGGCAGATAATTATTCACAAATTTAAAATATAAAAATTTAATTAACAATGAGAATAAATTCAAGTGTTTTTCTATGCTAATTATATTACCTAGCAAAATTCAATTCTCACAAAACACATTCCTTAATTTAAAACTATAAGTTAATAAGATTTTCTACACCAGAATAATATTCAAGTCGATGACAAATAGAATAGCATGAATTATTTCATAAAATTTATTTTAAGCGCTTAAATAAGTGTTTTTAAATAAAAATAAATTCAACATTCCCATAGGCAAAACAGTCTTCCTTACTCCATAAATCGAATTGCACATACTTAAAAAATCAAAAAAGGTTTTTTATTAAGGTTATAATGGGGTTTTAGGTATAATTTAAGCTAAGCAAAGGGGAAAGGATAGAAAGGATAGATAAAAACACAAAAGAATGCATAATCTCAAGATTTTGCATTACAACTCGTGGGTTCCGTTATGTATGGCACAACCAAAGCGGGGGGGGGTGAATTTGGGTTTTCTAAAAATTTAACTATTTTAAAAAACAAAAATAAGAATTCTGTTGGAGTGGAATTAGAAAAGCATTTGTGAAGAGTTAGTTAGCTCAAGTTTAGAACTTCCCTTCAGAAAGCTTATTGCAAGATTAGAAAGACTCTGTGAAGGAACAAATTTATTGCATTTAGATTTAACTGTCACACAAAGCTAAGCAATTTTTAGAAATCAACTCTGTTACATGATAGTTATTGCATTTTAGAAACTACTCACAAAGGCTTAAGCAATTTTAACGAAGAGAACTCTGTGAAAACACTATTGGCGATTAGAACAAGCTTCACAAAGCTTAAGTAATTTTAGAAAGACTCTGTGAAGAACAGTTATGGATTAGAAATGAGCTTCACAAAAGCTTTATTGGGCTTGATTTTAGAAAGACTTTAATTAGAAAAAAATAGTTATTGCATTTTTGACTGGGTTCATAAAGTTTAAGCAAGATTAGAAAACTGATAAATTCATATTGTGATTACCTAAATATAGAAGAACATATTAGAAACTTGGTATACTAATTATCAATACAGAAATCCAGATTCTAGTGACTTCACAGAGATAAAGCTCTATTTCACGATTAAGATAGACACCATTAACAACTTTGCATTTCTAATACAGATTAACAGTTGTGTAAAACTAGAAGCTATCAAAGCAAGTGAAAGGAACTTCCAAAGAGTAAAAGAAGATCAAACACCAAGATTTATAGGCGTGGTTCGGCACTAACTCGCCTACACCACTCCCCAAGACGCATCTTGAGATCCTCACTATATTATGCTATTTTTCAAGGGTAAGAGACAAACCACAATACAAGAAATAGATAAACACCGTAGATCAAACATTTATCCCACAGATTTCCAAAGTGTTCTAGTCAAACCTCAATCCTTCTGTTTTGCGGAGAAAAAAACTCAAATCAAGACATTTGAATCTAGACAAGGAGACAGGTCGCTTGATAACCTTTACAACCATAACTTTTCACCTAAGCTATTCACAAAGTTTTTCAAATAAAGAGCCGTGTCTTAAAACAGATTACAGAATCAGTAACATAGAACAGAGAGAACATGTAAATAATGAGCACAGAAAGAAAAAAAAATGAATTTAGAAACAGATTTAAAGATCAGAATTGTGGTCTTGCGTAACCCACAAGAAAAATGTTGTTAAATCAAATTTCCTTAAATTACTCTTAAAATTTTTCTTGAAGCAAAAAGAAGAAAAATGACAAATAGGGGGATAGAAGAGAGAGCTTAGAGAGATTTAAACTTGAATAATGAACTGCATACTCTTTGCAAAACACACGTTTTGTTTTCAAAGAGGAAATTGGTTTTTATAGTGAAAAAAAAGATGCATTATTCCTCTTTAAAGTTACGTTGAGGATTATAGCTGTTTAATGAGCAATTGAAGTTTCTACATTCTTAAACTAAAAGAGACAATGCATGGGCTGTAATTAAAAGGGCCTGTCAGACCACTTAATACTCCCACACATGCAGAGGTTTTGGATGTGAAAAGGATAGTTTAGAAGAAACGTGTAATTTTTTAACAAGTAGAAAAAAGCCAGCTGTATTAGAAACAGGACAACTGTATTAAAATTAAGAAAACCTGCCTTTTAGAACATTCAGAAACGACTGCTATTTTTTTCCTCCCAGAATTTTCATTGTAATAGCCACCAAGACCTATTTACTCCAAAAGATATTTTTTAGATGGAAAACGTGAAAGAGGTGAAAGATTTGGCTATAATACTCTTAGATTCAATTTATTCAAAAATAGTTTTCAAAAACAATTTTGAGAGAGAGATAAAATAGATTTGTTGTGCTTATAAAATTATTTAACTCTCCTATCCTACAATAATTGCCTAAGACTTAATTATACATACTAACCAATAGAAAATTAATCTTTCATTTAATCTTCATGGTCTTGCAAATAAATTTGGGTTGTCGGAACTAGTCATTTCTTCATAATTTTCATAGTTTTAAAACAATCTATAATAAAATAATATTTATAGCACATACAAGAATATTAAATTTATTTGTTTTGTAATAATCATCCAAATCTCAAGATAAAAAATTTGACCCTTGCGCCAACAATCTCCCGCTTTTTAATGATGGCAAAACCAAATAAATTTTAATCAAAGATAATAAAATCCATGTGCTCCCCTAAAATTTATGCATGTCAAAAAAATACAAGAGTCTAAAACATATACAGATTTATCATGAAGCGGAATTAGAAACTTCTATAAACTCCCCCCTGAATAAGGTGCAATACAATATCTGTGGGGATTAAGAACAGAATACAGATTTAAAAACTGACATTAGAATTAAAACAAAGTCTCTAAAAGGTCTTTAATCAAAGGCATACATAGAAAGTGAAAATAAAGTTTAGGATCTAACAATCAAAGCAAATACAAAGCATATTCTGTCAACATCCATGAAACAAAACAATTAAGAACAAAAAATATCACAGACTAGAACATGATAAGCAAATAGAATTAAGGTACTTAAAATAAAATATACTATGTTCTCCTTCAAGTACTTCAAGGCATCAAGTGGTACTAGTGTTCTCCCCATTCATAAAAAAAATATGCACAGATTAGAAACATTGATAAGCAAAGAGATTTAAGTACTAAATACAATATAATTTATGTTCACCTCCAAGTACTCAAGCATCAGAGTGTAGCTGTGTCTCCCCTTTTTGTCATCATAAGAAAATGGGTTTAGTAAATCATAGCAAAGATGAGATAGAAAAAAAAGAAGTGAGAAAAATTCTAAGCAAATTACAGAATAATAAAAAAATAGAGCAAATAACAGACAAATTGTTCGCAAAACAAAATAGAAACACACGTCAGAGAGTAGTTTAGAAGAAAGTCAAAGAGTTTTAGAATCAGCGTTCCTGAGTCTTTTTTTGAACTCCCCGAGATTCTGAGCAGGTGAACGTTTCGCAGTTGGAATTCTCCATATTGGGTTTTAGAAAAGTGGAATGCTATGAGGAAGGTTTTTCTTCCATGAACATCTATTTCCCCCTTTTCTTCTTCTAACTATCCAGGCTTCTTCTTCCTCTAACAGCTTAATGTTTTCTTTCTGTTTTTGTCTTTCTCGAAGTTTTCTTTTTTCAAAGAATCTTCTTTTTTCTTGTTTCGTAAACTGTGATTCCCTATTAGCCAATTTTTAAAAAGCAAACTAAGAAAAAGAATATATAAAAAGAAATAACACAAAAAAATACCGTAAAAAAAATAAATGAAATAAAAGAAAATAAAACCAAGAAACAAAATAAAGATGAAATAAATGAAAAAATAACATAATAAAATACGAAATATTAAGAAATCCACATCAAGAACCTTATATATTGGCTCTTTCTAAACATGAAAAATTTTTTCAAAGTCACCAATAATAGAAATTTTAAAAACATACCACAGGATAATAGTTTTTTTTAGATCTCAAATATAGAAAGCATTTTAAGCACCATACTCTACAAGAGTTCTAAAATTAAGAGTTTAGAACTAACACTACCACAAAAAAAAACGCCATCAACTTGCCGATCAGATTTTTGCGACCGACTTTAAATCGTCGAAATTTTTTGCGACGATTTGCGAAACGTAATTAATCCAATCGATCGCAAAAATTTTTGAGCCGCTGAAAATTTCCGGCACGAAATGGTTTATTGATTTGCGAAGCTGTGTGATACGAATTTGGCGACCGATTTGAGACCGAGATGTGCGACTAAAGTGGGTGTTTCTGTCGCAAATTTTCAGGCGTGTTAAAAATGGGCAAAGTTTTTCTGCAGACCAGATTGAGACATAAAATTGCGACTGATTTTGTGCGACTATGATATTATTTAAAGTCGCATAATCGTGGTCGCTAAGTTTTGTGCCTAGTCAAACACGACGTGCTGCACTTAAAAAATTGCGACCCGGTTGAGGTTATGAAATTTTTTGCGAACCCGATATGTGTCGGTCGCAAAAATGTAGGCTTTAAAAACGCGCGCCCTCTATTTTTTTCTTTCTTCTGTCTTTCTCGTCTTCTCCTTCCCTCTCCTCTCCTCCGTCGCAGGCGCGCTCTCGCCCTCTACCTGACATCAGTCCAGCTCGCCTGAGCAGCAAGCCCCGCCTTCCTTTGTGCACTCGCGTCTCATACTGTTTCCGACATTCCTGAGGTTATAGTTTTATTTATGAGCATTGAATTTTTTCAAAATTTTTTTTTCGAAATTTATTTGTTTTGTTATGTATAGTTAATTAATGGGTTGATTTGTTATTATTGTTGTGTAGAAGTTTTGTATATGGTTGCGATAATTTATTGTTGTATATGGTTTGAGTTGCGATTAGAATTTATAGGGAGTCAACAAATTATTATTACTTGTTCTTATTAATTATTACTGCTTCTTATTATTAGGTTATAATCTATTAGTATTAATTGTTGTTGTTATTAATTATTAATTATTAATATTAATATAATTAATATTATACTATTTAAGTGATTGTTATGTATTTATTTATTATACTATAAATTATACTACTGTTTCTTGATTATTATTATTTATTATAATTTATATTAGTATAGTATAGGTATTATTAGTATTAATTGTTGTTGTGTTAATTAAATATTGAATTATTAATGTTTATTATTATTATTATCGTGATATGTTATTATTATTATGATTTATTAGTAATTATTGTATGTTATTGTTGTTTGTTAGTGCCATTATATTAGTATTATTGGTTACCTTAAGCGATTGCTGGATTGGACATTCGTAGCATTAAATCTACTAGCATGGCGTTGTTTTTGCCGAATAAAATTAAGAGAAAAACTAACAATTAAAGATATGAATATGTGAAAACATTGGATCAAAGTGCATTTGACCGTATTATTGTCTGGAAAAGTTTAATATAACTCATTTTACACAATGAATGATATCAAAAATATTTCAATATCCATTCATTTTATTATTTTTATTGTTTAATCTTTTTTTTAAACCAATAAAAAAAAATCAAGCTTAATTTTGATTTTACAGGCTGGGAACTTCCAGATTGAAACGCACTTAACTTGTAACCAAAGATAACTATTGTCACGCTTAATTTATAAATATTTTCCATTTGTACATCTAAGTAGATAAAACAAGAACACGCACATTCAGGCATCAATCATATAATAACTGTATAAGTTCTACAAGTAGACCATAGAAAAGTGATTTGATTTTAATGGCCTAGGCTACTAATAATTAACTTGGCCATCACATTTTGGGGCCCAGCCACAAAAAACCTTCTTTTACCTTTGTTCTTATCATGTAGAATCCGGCAGCTACTGGTCCAACCCATAAACAATGTGTAAACCGAATGCAGAATTCCGCCGTGGATTCAAAGCTCTTAATAAAGGTTGAATGAGGGCAGACATTTGAATTCAACTGCAATGTTTTTTACTTTTAGATGAAGAAATTAAAAGTTGGTAAATGTATCAAATCTTTCAAAAAATGTTCATATTTGAAAGTTTAATAACTAGTGGTCTATGAACAAATATAGTCTTTTTTTTTTTTTTTTTTATTTTTTTTTTTTTTTTTTTTGTAATTGAAATTGAGACATAATTTCGCATTAAAAGAGAGATATTTTAAAAATTTTGGCCTAATATAGGGGAGAAAGGAGTTTGAGGTTGAGAATACACATGATTGAGCAAGAAGGTCCCAAACAACTAAACAAGTAACAGAAACGCAAAGGTCACAAATCTACCGTCCTCGCACCGAATAAAAAAAAAATGATAGCAATGTGGATTGAAGACTTTAACGTTACTAAGGCAACAATCCAATAAACCACGTGTTTTCTGACCTTATGTTTCTTTAATCACTCTTTCAAAAATACAAGGAGTATTTACCATCAAATTAATAACTAAGAAAAATTAATGAAATCACCATCCATTCTCATCTTAAATAAAAAATAATTACGGGTAACTGCACAACCAACGCAGGTAAAAAAAATTGAATTGAGTTTTTGACATGATGAATTTTTTATACTACACTCACCACATCGGAAGCGAATTTAATTACAAAATTAACTGCCTTTGATAGCTACTTTTAGTAGCACCATAATTTCAAAGTCTCTGCAACCAACTTCGTTCAAGTTTCGAAAGTCTGCTATGATAGAATAGTAATAGTATTGATTTTATTGTTTGAATTGTAAATATTTATGTATTGACACGTAAATCAAAATCTTATAATAAGATTTCAAGGTTTAGATGTAAATGGATTTCAAACTACTTGAAAGCATAGTGTCCATTTCAAATACTATGACAGATTATAAAGTAATATAGGATTTTCTTTTCTTTGTTTATTATATAATATTTTAACATTTTATTGCAAGTTAATTGGCGAAGAAAAAGAAATATAAAAGAATATGGCAAATGCGATGTGTACTTGAAGAGTCTTTCAGTTTTCAATATATATGCTCCAAACTACAAAAACTAATTCGTAAATATCTTAAGATAGCGTATACGTAGTTGAATGCATAAAAGACAACTCTGGTGAAAGTAATGAACCACAAAAATAATAAACAAGTTTTCAAAAACTAATTTGAAATAACGCCGAATTTTTTATATTTTAAAAGATTTTTCATTTAAAATTTAATAAACCGACAGCCTGGAATTCATAGTAATATTTTTACGTACGAGCATGTGAGAAAATCTGAATCAAAAAACCGATTGGAAGAAGCCGTAAACCAATCGAAAAGTCGAGGATGGGGCCGAATCGACCGAATCGAACCGGTGTCGACACAAACCATTAGAAATCTTCTTTTTTTTACCTCTATTTTTTTTTAGCACACTTCAGCTCCCCTCCCCCGCGTTCCTTGGCGTTTCTTGACCACCGGCGACTGTTCACCTCCGCGCACCTTCTCCTCCTTCTCTTCTTCTTCTTCTTCCTTACTTTTACTCTTTTCCTTTCTTTCTTTTTTCTTTCTTATCTTCTTCAAGATGCACCTGCCATTTTTGGACCGAGAACGGGACAGGAGCAGCAGAGCTGCGCCGCTAACCGCCACGCTTATGCGAGCCGCTGTCGCCCCTCGCTGGTCACCTCGACCGTCGCAGCAGCTCCGTTCAGCGAGCTCTCACAAGCTCCTGGAAGCCAGATCGCGGCGGCAACGAGCAAGGCCCGGCCTCTCTCTGCGTTGATCAACGCAAGCATCGCGCCTAGTGGATCTGTACGCGGCACGCCTCATAGCACTCGAGCTCATATCAGCACGCCCTCCGACCACCTAGATCGGCCATATTGAGCTCTTCGTCCCTTCAAGCGCAACTTCACACTGCAACTCCGTCATATGACCCAGCTCCGATCAAGCTAAACGCTGGCCAGCTTAACGAATAAAAAATTTTGTTTTTCAGCTCGTTTGCAAAGCCTAGGATAAGCCAGCATTCTGGCTCTTGTTTCGGTTGGATTCATAAGTTCCTTAATTTTAGTTTAAAAGAGATTAAGAGTAATAAGAGTTAAATGTAATAGATTTTGAAACGCCTTAGCTAACGACTATGCAGATTTTATTTGGAAGGATTTTGTTACATTAGTTAACTATTTGGAACTAATAATGGATAATTTAGTTAATTTAGTTAGATGAGTTAAGTGTTAGTTTAGTGCTTAGTAATTATTAGTTAAGTTAGTTGTATGTTATTTGTTGTAGCTAGTTTATTTAGTTAAGTTAGTTGTAGTTAATTGTTTGTAGTAGTTATTTTAGTTTAAGTTAGTTTTTAGTGAATAAAAGTAATTGGTTGTAGTTAAATTTTAGGTTTTGTTTAAAGTTAATGTAGAGTTGCTTACGTTATTAAATTGAATTTTATTATTTATAATTAATTAAATGTTGGTAAGTTAAATGAAGTTAGGTGTGAACAGCTTATAATGATAGTGTTGAATTTATTAAGGTAGTTTTAAGAATATAATGTTAGTTGTAATATATTAATTGTGATTGTGTGGTGATGTTGAGATTTGGAAAGAAGAATGTGTTCGATATTGTTTCTACCCGGATGGAGGATGGGAAATTCGAATTGATTATCTTAAAATTGCCGACGGATGGGGCCGAGTATAGATTGAATAATTTAAATGAAATTGTTGATATTATTTAGAACAGGGTGGATAGTTCAATTTTTAAGGGAGAAGATGCATAGCCTTGAAATTTTGGTAGAAAATAAATAAAAAAGTTAGATAGGAAATAAAATTTAGGACATAAATAAAATTTTTAGAGTGAGTCAAGAATTATCTTATCTAATAGAAAATTAATTTTTGCGTCATTCTTACTTTGCTTAGATCACCCGGGTCCATCTAAGTGCTTCCTGTGGCGAGTGCTCTGCTCCA
>NW_023591741.1:0-22033 GCF_014843425.1 Jatropha curcas | reverse complement strand
TCAAACTCAAGCCTTCGGAGGGTGTTACACCTCGAGGAACTTCTTGATGTTCTTGGCACAATCAATAACAAGTGACCCTCGTCAACTTGCTTCTAAATACCAGTACAAAAAAATCGGCAATTTGCGACCGATTTGCGATCTCTGAACAAACAGTTGCAAATTGTAGCGCTAAAAATTCCCTCGAGTTTGTTTCTCAGTTTGCGACTACTATGCGACAGATTTGAGACTGATTTGCGACTACGAGTTATTCCGTCGCAAAATTGTGCAGTTCAAAATTAGGAATAAATTTTGCGACCGATTTGCGATAGATGTGAGACTGAATTATTGCGACCGACAGTGTTAGTCGCAAATCGGTCACAAATTTATTGCGAAGTAAAACGACATCGCAGAGTTAAAAATTGCAACCGATATTAATGAAATTTACGACCGACTAGTCGGTCGCAAATTTTAGAGCTTTAAACGCCAGACGCCCTCCTTCTTCTTTCTTCTTCTTTCTTTCTTCTCCTCCTCCTCTCCTCTCCTCTGTTTCCTCCTCTCCTCTCCTCTGTTTCCAGGCGCCGCTCCAAGCCCTGCAGCGCCGCTCCAGCCCCTCCTGACGCCACTCCAGCCCGCCTGACGCCGCTGCAGCCCCTCCTGACGCCGCTCCAGCCCCTCCGGTCACTCCACCGGGCTTCTTGGACAGAAGTTGAGGTATTTTGCGATTTTTTTTTCGAAATTTTTTTTCCAATTTTTTTTTTGCGATTTATGTGTATTTGTACATAATTTTTTGTATATTTGTTTGCTGTGTCTTAGATTAACATGAATTTTTTTTTCTGATAAATTTTCAATCGCACTATTTATAAAATTAATTAATATAAAATGTAAGATTGCTATTATTAAAAATATCTTTACTTAAACAAATGCAAGTAACACATTTGACATTGCTGGTCCAAGTAACATATATTTGAATCAAAAGTATTTATTCAAATAAAATAATCTATCACTTGCAATAATTCTGGTCTAATAAGTACGCTATAAGTAAATGACATAATTTTCTATAGACAATATCGGATTGAGAAATTAAAAAAAAAAAGTTTCTCTAGAAGAAAGAATTGACTAACAAAGTCCTGTGAGAAAATAATAAATGAACTTAGTGAATCAATGAACTTACTGATTTTACATTTATACATAGTTACCCTTATTATAGAAATAACCTTAGTAAGTTAGAAGTGTAAATCGAACATTACATTATGGCATGTTTTAAGGATGTTTTACACTAATGCAATTACATATAATTTGCCCTTTATAAACTCAGTGTTAATTAGGTAAAAAAAATGCGAAATAATCGAGATTGGATGTACTAGAGGTTCGAGGTCAATGGGATATTAAGACAAGAGTTCCTGTTCGAGGTCAATGGGATATTAAGACAAGAGTTCCTGCAAGGATTGGAGGCGTTTATACAGTTTGCAGTTGGTAATCCCACTTTTATGGATGGTAATAAGTTGAGGTGTCCATGTAATCACAAGAAGTGTCGAAATCGAGCCTTCTTAGACATCAATACAGTGAAACTTTGTGGCAAATATGGGTTCGTGGAAAATATATCGAATGGAACATCATGGCTGAACCTCGAGTTGCAGTAGGTCAGGACACTCTATTCCGATAAGTTTAGAAGGTTAGCCTTATCCAAATTTCTGTATGGTAATTCAATTTTGCTTAATGATATGGTAATCGATGCGAGTATAGATTAGAATGTCCATTCAGATAATATGGAGGAATCTGCCCAAACGGTGAGCAGCAACAACAATGTGTTTGACGGCATGCTAGTGCCAACTACAGTGAACTGTGGGCCTGGATGTTAAGAAATCATTCAGTTCTATCTGTTGTGGTTGGCACGGATTATCTACCACATGAAGCGGTTAAATGAGCACCATTTTTTCAGGAAGGTATTACGCATGCATTTTGTGCAGTTAGGCAAAATGAAATGTTGCCGCAAAGGCCATTCAACTATGGGTTTTGTATAATTTTTAATCGGACAAAAAATTAGTCGAGGAATTGGGACTACCGGGTTAGAAAAGATTGATTGCTGTCGTTAATAATTGTATGATAATTCTGGGGTGTGAACTCGGAATCAAGAGAATGAAAGTTTTGTAATCTTCCAATGATATCAACGGCGGGGTTCAAGGACTGGATAGAGTACAAAGAGAGAAGGCTTTTTCAAGAAGAGTATTATTTCCCTCATTGTTCCTCGCCTTCAAAGGTATATGCATCCTAAAATGGCGACAGGCTGAACACATGACATGGCATGCTTTGCATGCATATGGAGGATGTTATAATGACTCATCCGTCAGACTCTGAAGCGTTTGGGAAACATTTTGGATAAAACATTCATCCTGTGCTTTGCCTGCTGATATTGAGAAATTGTGAGATTGGCTTTGTACTGATGGGTTTCAGCCATTTGGCCCAATCAGGGACAACAATTATTCATCATGCCTGTCATTGTCAACCACCAATGTGTATGAAAGATGAATATATAGTTTGTGTGTTTATTGTTCCTTGGCCCTTACTAGGATCCGAAACCATAAAATGATGTGTTTCTACAGGCCTTTGATTGGCGAACTTTAATTATTTATGGGAATATGGGGTTGAAACATTCTATATTTCGAACCAATCAGAATTTTCATTAATGCGAGCTGCTGCTTTGAACCAATCAGTGATTTCCAGCTTTGGAATGTTTATCTGGGGTGGAAGTACGGCAGGGAAATGGCTTGTCCTCATTGGCATGGGAAAACACTAACGCATTTACACTAAAAACATTTACACTAAAAAATGGAGGTAAACAATGTTGGTTTGATTGTCATCGCAAATTCTTACCAGAATCTCACCCTTGGAGGAGAAATCAACAATGCTTCAGAAAGAACACGATTATTGTTGAACCCCCTCCGCCTATGACGTCTGGAGCTGAAATATTATAAGAAATTGAAGATCTGGGGCTTATAAGAGTTACAGAGTTAGGAGCAGATGAGGCAAATGCAAGAATTGGCAGGAATAGCGAGTGGAAAAAGCGAAGCATCTTTTGCGATTTGCCATACTAGAGTTCACTGCTTATTCGTCATAACCTTGATGTGATGCACATAGAAAAAAATGTGTTTGAAAATCTGTTCAACACTGCCATGAACATTGAAGGGAAAACCAAGGATAATGCACAAGCGAGAGCAAACATGAAGGAAATTTGTCGTCGACCAGAACTCGAGCAATCTGTATTTACTGGTAAGTTTCCAAACGCATGTTATTGTTTAGATAAACCCCATTAGATAAACCCCATAGGCAATTAATTGTGCGAATGGGACGATCATTAAGGTTTCTAAGATGGATGACTATTCAAATATGAGTAGATGTGTGCGACATTGAGGAAGTACAGATTGTTTGGCATGAAAAGCCATCTGACTGTCATATTTTTTACATGCAAAGATTGATTCCCTGTGCATTCCGAAGAATTATTACCAGAAAAATTTGGGAGCAATGGACAGGAATTGAGTTCTCTTTTTCAAAGGAATTGACGATGACTTGTTTATCCAATGCCGATGATATGGACCAAATAGCGCGAAAATACAGGTAGTGATGTGAAATTGGAGCCGGAATTTTTTTCCACCCCGGCTCTCTTTGATTCTATGAACATCTTACCGATTTCATTTGCCCTATGAGATGTCGATTGTAGCAGGACCGGATTACAATTATCGATGGATGTATCCATTTTGATGAGGTGAATCACTTAACAAATCCCATTCTAATCATTACATCATTTATTTGGAACTCATACTTACATATTTGGGCATTTGTTATAATAAGACAGACACCGTAGAAAATTAAAAAGAATTTGCGCAATAAGGCAAGGTCGAGGGATCAATATTTCCAATGCATTTGCAATGCATATTTGGTGGAAGAAGCTTCCACATTCTGTTCACACTACTTTGACCAACATGTTTTCACCAAGCATCGAAGAGTGCCACGTAACGATTACGGAGGAGATTGAATACAATCTGAGTTTGAAGGAAATCTAACAATATTCACCTACCCTGGGCGAACGATTAGTAAATAAAAAAAAGACGATTGATTGATGCAGAGATATGAGCGGCTTAAACCTATATTTTATTGAATTGCGAAGAGATTACACCATTTGTACAGTAAGTATACATATTGTAGACAGTCTAAACCCGGCGTGGGCCATAGTTAAATCATACTTATGCTAATTTGGTTCATTGATAAATAGGATATATATCAATCTTTTGCGGCTTTAAAATCCCAATTTGACTGATACTGCAGTTGGCAAAACTGGACTCCGAATTTGCAGAATGCTTCAAATATTATGTAAGTTACTTTCAATGTACACAACATGGAATGTACATTTATTAAATCTCACTCCTGTCATTACTATTTCCCATAGGCGTGAAGCTCGAGAATCGACGAGAATCGCAGATTTCGTAAACAGATTGCATTTAACGGATCTAGCAAAGGGACCCTCTATCCGGTTGCTAATTGCCTACTCTGGCTACTTTTGTAAATGGTTACCAAGTTTCACCACTGAGGGTATGGGAGAACAGAAGCAGGAAAGACAATGAATAGCGGTTTGTTTGCATAAAGGGAATCATACTACAGTTGACGTTGTTAAAACGATTTTTCATGGGAAATTGGTTGAGGTTTTGGAGTTAAAATTATCCAGCCTACCAATGAAGTGCACAATCTTATTCAAATGTGAATGGTTTGATCCTTAAACACCCAAACGTGGCACGAAGGTTCAATCCTAAGTATAATCTGGTTAGATATTAATTCAAAGAAGAAAGATATACAAATGGTGAACCTTTTTGTGTTTGGCCCAATGCAAGCGCCACAGAGTTTGTACTATGTCCTGTTTGTGAATACCACAAATTTTGAAGCTCCCAAAGAGCCAGTTTTTATCGGGACTGCAAACAGTCGGCTCGGACCGGAGGCCATTCGAAAAGTTCACCGAAAGTATGCAATATAGTACTGAAACTTCCGGGAAAATTACGACGATTCGCAGAACTGGTCCCAGGAATATTTTTTTGGGGTCTGAAAGCTCCCGAAAAAAGGCCTCCGCGTAATGAAGACTAGCACACCTGCCAGCCACGGCGGAGGCGATCCGCCGGACACGGCGACGCCCGGCCGCGGTGGCCGCCGGTCAAGGCGGCAGCCTGGGCCGCCCTCCAACCCGATTTTTGGCCTATTAAATATTGTTCCCCGGCACTCCGTTTTGACTCACTCAGTCTGTCGTTGACGGACGCTCCTTCTCCCCTACGCTCCTTGCGATTACCTTTAGCTGCTTTTCTGCATTTAGCATAGGCTTTTATATTTGTTATTGTGATTAACTTGGTCACTTTTAAATTAAATAAATCCTAAATTTAATATTCCCCAAACGAGAGCTAATTTGGAGTTTCAAGCTGGAAGCTTAAGAAGCAACCGATCGATTAAAATCAGGTACATAAACGAAAACTCTGCCTCATTAATTTTAAGCATTTCATGCATATTCATGTCTTCTACTTCACAATTTTGAAATATTTAAATCTGTTGCTAAATGCGCATTCGACGTCATCAATTAGGCCAAATAAAATGCCTATATATAAATAATGATTAAGCTTAAATGCCCGGTATAATTAATAATTCAGTGGTTATTAAAGCCATACAATCGACAATTATTGGCTTAAAGTACCTAAGTCAATTACATGGACGTTAATGGATATTCGCCTTTATTTTCGAACAGTCCGGCTTTAGTCCAAATTACTCAATAATTCGTGGACCTAAATTAGGCCATTAAATTAAACACGTTTTCTTTGCAAATAAATTGGGCCTACAATTGCCTAAATTACACATCAATTTTTGGCAAAATGCCTTTAATAAATCAATCTTTTGGCTAAAAGCCTTAAAACCAACCAATCTTGGCGACAATCGTCCAATCAAACACTTTTGGCAAACTAATTGCCTAAATCAACTCATTTTGGCTAAAAGCCTTAAAATTAATCATTTTGGCCACAATCGCCTAAATCATATCAATTTTTAGCAACAAATTGCCTAAATCAACCTTTTTGGCTAAGAGCCTTCAAATAATCAATTTTGGCGATAATTGCCTAAATAATCATCTTTCGGCAAACAGATTGCCTAAATCATTCCTTTTGGCTAAAAGCCTTAAATCAACATTTTTTGGCAACAAACGCCTAATCAAATCAGCCATACAAATGACCTAAATCAAATCAATCAATTCTTTGGCAAAAATGCCAAAATCAAAATGGCAAAACAAAGCATACACACCTCAATGCATTAAGTCAATAGACGCCATTCAAAAGCCCTTTTTAAAAAAAGGATCTTAAGCGAACTACAGTGACTTTAGATCATCCATTTCAAACGGAAGTACTTAGGGCACATTTTAAGTGGATAATAACGCCGAAAGCAGCAAGTCGAGATCATCGAAATTCACTTAAACACTTTTAACATTGGTAATCCAATACATCGTTTGCCTTGCAAAGCATTGCAAATTCCTGGGTATAGTTACAATCAAACATGACATTAAAGGTCTCGGGATCCACAACTCGGTCTCGCAAACCATGCCAATTAAATCATTGGATAATTAAGTCTAAAGTTAATTAGGTATTAAAATTGAGTCCAACTTAGGGCAGTTTTTTCCATAGTTACCCTAAAAGTAATTAGGTTAATTAAAATTGGAGTCAACTTAGGGTTTTTTCCTAGTTTACCCTAAAATAATTAAACAAGGTGGCGACTCTTACATTCACGTACATTTTTGCCCTTAGTCTTATGCATTTGTATGCTTGATGATATTCGGGGGAGGGGTTCACACCTATATCCATCGTTTAAACGAGATTGTTGCCATTGGATGGCAGTGTGTAAAATCAAGGCTAGATCAGTTGCTGATGCAATTGAAACCAAACAATCTGCTTCACTCGCAGTATCGGAGCCATTTCAAGAAGTTAGGGTTGATACGCGACCTTTGCAAGTTGTTGAAGATTTAACGGATAGATTGGATGATGAAGGCCGATCTTATGTTGAAATAGGAGCATCGGATGATGAAGAGGAAGAAGATCAAATCATCATGGGTACCTCAGAAGATGCCTCAGAGTATGAATATGAAGACAGAGGAAGATGATGTAAGAGGAGGAGTCGAAGGAGAATATGATATGAAGACACTTAATACTAAAATAGAGCAGTATATTACTGTACAAAAATTTGATAACATGATACTAAATTATATTAATTAATGAAGAATCAACAGTTATTAACTTATACTTCATTACTCCATATGTTGAACCACATGTTCTACAATTCATCTAAATATTGATAAAATCATTTTAATTCGTAGGTATCTAATATCTGCAGTACCGTAATGGCTAGAGGCGAGCGTTTGATTCTGACGCATCCGGCAAGTCGTATCGCAGTGGAGGTCGTGGCCCAGGACGCAGTGCCCTATCATACAGTAGGAAACTAGAGGAGGGTATCATCCCTCACTTCTTTCTTCAGGTAACGATACTGGGCATTTTCATCCTAACTGCCTCATGTGACAGAAATAACTCGCCGCACATACACATCCTATTCTGCTCCTTCCTCTCATATCCCTATTCTGGGACCAGTACAGTACTCCACAGACTGCACAGTCACCTACTTAGTGCAATAAGGAATATCATAAATTGTCATATTTAACGTCTCAATTTCAAATTATATATTAAAAAATTATCTGCATTATATAGCATAATTTGTTCATCTATTTGCAAGCATCAATTCAGATCCCGTTATCAACCCTACAGTTTATAAAAAGAGTAGCGGAAAGACAGTAAGAACTATAATCACTTTTCCAAGGCATATTTCTGTTCAGTATTGATTGATTGCTATTCGTCTAATTGATATAAATTACACCTGGATTTTTTTTTCTCAACATAATCCATCTTCATCGAGCAGCGATGGCAAATTATAGAGTGATAATCAAGCATACAGCTTTGCATAAAAGAAGGATACCATGGAGGATAGCACGCTACCACAAGAGGTGAGAGGACTATTTATGGTAGGAGTTTCAAGTACAGCTTATGGTTAATGTGAAAGTTATTATCATCATACAATGATTCATACATTTCAATCATAGTACCTCCATTAGATATTGAAACGTATTTTTCATCTTTTATTGACAGAAAACAATATTCATATGGACGAGGCCATTTAGGCTAAATGCATAGAAAGTTCGGCCTGCGGAGAAGTTGATGCAGAAGCTGAGACGTCGATTAGTGCTGACTTACACCATATAAGATGAGAAGACAGCGGTAAAGAAAGGCAGCAATGGTTTTCTCAGGAACGATATGGGGAGAGTTGGCAAAAGGGCTTGGGATGGATCCTTGCCATTCAATGAGAAAGCTGGGAGATATTTGCACAAAACAGTGCAATGAGACTGAGGACGTGTGATGGACAGCAGGACCTTCGTCGACACACAGAGGACGGTAATCAATACTCTGCTATCAGAGACAACGTGAATTATAGTAAGATTGAACTTAGTTCAGCAGTATATGAAACTATGAATTGAATGAGGAAGACCACATTATATATTAATTAATATATCATGGCAGTAAAAAATTCCATACAGGGCTAAAGACTAGTGGATCAAATGAGTGAAGCAACAAATCGATCTGAGGTGTTTTGCAATGACACTCACAACAAGAACGAAGGAACCACGATTCTTAATACGTTCGTCGACAGACGTTGCGCAAGTGAACATCAATAGTAATGAAAAAACAATGATATAACATTAAACATTTACATCATCATACGTCGGTTAGTGAAAGATCGTACAAAGCCTCTTCAATATATAAAAAAAGACTGTGCAATCTGCATTAATGATTAATTAATTTTTTTCTATTCAGTAGAGAACTATATCTATCAGTTTGAGCACATTCTATAGTTTTTATCTTCAGAATGAATGAATCTTGAAGGCTGCAATCGTCAAGAAACATAAGACGAGGGATAGCACTTTATTCGAGGGCTGTAAAGGGAAAGAAGAGAGGAAGGTATACGGCATCAAGTTTGTTACTACGGCTCGAGGTTCATCCTCACAGCTCACCGAACAGTTTACTGATTACAGGGCTCGGTGCTTTGAATGTATCAGCAGAGATCAAATTGCAGACCTATAAGAGCGCATGATGACTGGCGACGTTGTCAGAGTGAGCCCGAGTGCTGGGTACTGTCTTTCCTCGAATCCTGCGACCTGCATACACAGACCGAAATGTTTCGAAACGTCTCATGCAGCAGCCAACACCGTCTCCTGATCACCGACTGCTGCAGCAGATGACCTTGGTCACACACCTCCCCGCATACAGCACTCAGCTAGTACTCATCCCGGCGATTCGACATCGGATCTATGGGATGAGCAAGCCGCCGATAGATGTTGATTTCTTGGAACTTTATAGTATTTTCAATTTGTTCTTTGACATTTTTGATTCAGTACAATTAAAAATTACACTATTATTACTATATTTCCATGAATTGATTTTGTGATATATAAATATATATAAATATATATAATGATATATATATTATCAATTCACAGGGCCGAAAAAATTATGGTATTCATAAATAGATGATATTTTTTTATTATAATTGATCTCAATTTTTCACCGATTTCTACAAAAATTAAGAATTTAAATACAACTTTGCACCGGAATTCATGCGAAAAAATTATGGTTTCATAATAATATATTTTTTTTTTTAATTGTTTCAATTTTGCGACCGATTTGCTACCAAAAATTAAAATTTTAAATGTACAATTTGCGACCGACATTCATAAATGGCGCAGGCCACAGTATAGTGGGGCACACCACTACTAGGCAGTCAGCTGTAGAATATGTTGCTTTATTGTTTTTACTTCTCCAAATTCAAAAAGTAATGTAATTATCAATTACGAAGCACAAATACTGTAATGCCACTTTGAGGCATGTAAAGAAAATAGTTCTAAGCCTTCATATAAATAGAATAATCATTCTTTACAAAAGTTGTTTCCCAAACTAGGTCCAGGCACAAAAAGAATGGAAATTGAAAAGGAGAAAGTTGAGGCAGGCTCAAGACATGTTGGGTTCCGTATTCTCCGAATCGTCACTACCAGACTCCTTGGACTCTTCAATAATGACTGGCCGACGTCTAGCTCTGTGACCAGCATGACTATCCTGTTGAGCTCCCCAACCTCGACGTGCTAAGGGCACCATGCTAGCTCTCTACACATATTCATAGATATTAGTAGTTGCATTGCACGCATACATGGCATATGCATTGCATATTTCCTCTTGAGGCTGTTTATACTTACAGAGACGTGCTCGTCTAAGAGCCTCACCACAGTAAGCTTGAGACGTGCTGCCTTGTACAGATGGCTCACCTCGTTATAGTCAGTAATGGAAACCTAAAAGAGTAGACAATAAGAAAACAAGATAATGAAAAATGATGAGCAGAATGAAAGAGTGAAGATCACTCACTTGGGTGCAGCCAGGAGGAGAAATCCGATACGAACTCACTAGATGTGTCTCCAGCATGCCCTAAGTAGGTGGACCTATGCGATCTAAGATAAAAGAGAAGGATGCACCCAGTCCATGCTTTGGCTTGCTAACTACAACAGCCGTGCGTGTCACGCTAACCAGGTAAGTATTTTCTTACTTACGCGTCTACTTTACACTTTGATGACATTTTGCTTGAAAAGCAAAATATTATCAAAGTGGGGGCAAACTGTACACGCTTAAGTTTTTCCCCTAAAGGGTTCAGTAATGATACACGGTTTTTTTACATAAAACTTGATCCGGATTTCCAATCGCCCTAGTTTTTGAATCGATGGTCCATGTCTAAGATTATTGATGTGTTTAACCACTTTTATCTTTTCGGATTACCAAGCATTTCATGATAATACTGGGCCCAGAAAGTGCGTCGGGCTCGCCTGACAACTTTCTGGTGCACCATCTCATTTTGCATGCCACCCGGTCAGCACTAAAATGGGGCCACCCCCACATTTGTCTATAAATAGGCATTGAGAGCTATGTAAAAGGGGGATTCTTTTGAAAAACAAGGGGAAGCTCTTGTATTTTAAAAACTCAATCAAAGAAATCTAAAGGCAACTTGTGTTAACCTTGGATTTGTGTTGAGAATTCATTGTTAATCAACTAAAAATCTCTTGTAGATAATCTACAACTCTAAAAACACAAACTCTAATCTTGAATCTTGGATTTTTGGATCAAGGACCAAGTATTGGGTTTTCCTTTATCCATTTTTGAGCAAATCATTAAAAAAAATCACAAAAGGTAGTTTTTCAGAACCTTTAAATGCTTTCTTCATCTTTTTCCTTACTTTTTTAGTGTTTAAAACACCATTTCTGGGTCTGATTGTGAGGAAAACCTAGGATCAACCAAATAGGGGTTTGTGCACCTCTATGGCATAAGGCCAACAATAGTGGCGTGCGCCACTTCCCTATGGCTCAAGCCACAAGTGCCAAGAAACCTCATGTTCTAACCCAATAAACATCTTGATTTGGTAATTTGGTGGCCAAGCTCCGACCTTAACAGGTTCGTGATGCGTATTAGGTATAGTAGGATCAAATAAATAAATAAAGCATGCTTGAGAGCAATGATTGGTGGATTTGTTCATCTTAGATCATGAGCTTAAATCATGATAAAACATTTAAATTTCTGTCATTCAATTATTGTCTTTTACTTTACTAGCATTTTATTATTCCTGTTCTTTATTATTTCTGTCGTTTAAATTCTTGTCATTTAGTTTAATGTTCATTGTTATTGTGCTAACCCTTTATCTGTTAATCTTGTATCATTTACATTCATCATAATCATGATTATTGGATGATTGATTGTGTTGTGATCTTGTAATTAATACATATTTCTGTGGATACTTGTTATTTTTTATGTTTGTTGCTTATGGTTTGGACTTATATTTGATTTAAGCTTTTATTTGCCAAATTGTAAAGGGTCCATAAGGATTCCTATTATTGTTTTAATGAACTTATTGTTTGGGTTTAGGAAATTTGGAGATTTTGAGACTAGATTGTAATGATTAGGGTGGTTTGTAATTCTATTCTCCTCACCTCTTTTTCTTTGTTTGATTTATTTTATTTTGTATGGATGAGATTGAATGTATGATTGACATGTTTTCTAAAAATGCATAAAAGGTTCTACATCTCAATTTTGTAGTTAATTACATTATTAAATTATTGTGTATTAATGTACAACTAGGAGGCTGGCTTTTGCCGAGTGAGATGGGTGCCCAACACCTTCCCATTTCATACCAACTCCCGAACCCTATCTCTGGTTTAGAATCAGATTAGTCGATTCCAAAGAATTGACTGATTTGAGAACTTTCCGTAATAAGGGTGGTGAATCCAAATTAAAACTCTTACCAAAGTAAGAGAATCTTTTTTCAAGGATTAAATGGGTTTAATTAAGAGAAAACCATTTTATTAAATAAAATAAATCAAGCCCATTCGATTTGATTCTTTCCAAATCTTTTGGGAAAAATGCGACGTCCTCAGATATGGTGACGGCTAATGATTGCTCAATTCCATGTTTTCTAACAGCATTTTCACTTTTGATAGAAATTGAGCTACATTATTTGTCACTATATGATGGGGGATCTCATATTTACAAAGAATAATCTTTCAATGATTTTGGGCATTTGCTTGGCGTTGGTGTTCGTGAAGGATTTTGCCTCGATCCATCTTGAGAAATAATCTAGTGTCACCAATATGGACTCATGTCCATCGAAACAAGATGGTGAGATTTTACAATGATGTTTATTCCCAAAGCTGCAAATGGACATGGCGAAAGTAGAGGGATGTGATACCGATGATGAAATGTGACTGAAGTCTTCATGAATCTGTCTCTCGAAGTGCCTTTTAAAGGGAGAAACATGATCTCTCTCTATTAACACCTAGAAGAACCCTTGTCTAAGAATCTTCTTTGCTAAAGCTTTTTCACTCATGTGGACACTGCAAACTTCTGCGTGGATCTATTCTAAAATTTTCTCAGCTTCCTTCGTTGATGCACCTCTCATTAATACACTGTTTGGCATTCTCTTGTACAACTGACTGTCCAAGACTGCGAACTGCAATGTCAAGTGTTGTAAGGCTTGTTTGTCATCTCTAGTAGCTGGTTCGAGATAAATTATTTTGGCCCTCCACTAAAGGATATCATGGAACTATGGCTGATCATCTCCCGGCAATGCTTTTTGTTTAAACCTTTATATTCTGATCCATCCATTCTTCTTGGGAACTGGAATGAAGTTGGCTAGCCAATCAGGATAGTGAACCATTTCTAGGAATTCAGCGGAAATCTGCTTGGCCACTTCCCTTCTAGTTTTTTTAGGTCGTTTCAGTCTCAATCTCCTCTCCCTCCTATTTCACTAATTGAACCTAAAATATAGTGAAATGTTGTGCTCGGCTATAGATCTATCAATTTCCAACATACCCTCATAGCTCTATGCAAAGGCTTATTTTCATACCCATGAACAGGTTTTGAAATTCCATGTTTAATTCTTGTGTCTGGTTTTTGCCCAATCAACAAATTCTATTTTGTGTTTACATTAAATTAAAGCATGCGAGATGAGTTAATGTAAAAAATGCGCATGAGCTTATCTACTATGATGAATGAAACCGTCAGGAAGGACGTCAAACAAGTAAGCAATATTAAAATGCATTTTATTGAATAATAGATAAATTTATTTACAATTAGCGTTAAATGTGGAAACATCAAGAAAAGGGAAAGTCATCCTCGTCGAAGCTCTCTTCTTTTAAAGACCTTATTTCCAAACTGAAGTGCAGGATCGATGATGAGCTCCTTAATGCTTTCTTTGTTTCATTGGGGATGACTTCCTCTCACTCAAGTCCTTTCAGTATCTCAAGTTTATTCTCTTCTTTGTTATTCTTTTTCTTTTTCTTTTGTTTTGGCAGTAACCAACCAGAATTTTACGCTTCGAGGTCCTTGACTTCTTTGTGCAGAGCTTCGGTGGCTGCAAAGTTATACATGATGCATGTATGCATGAATGCATGAAGATGAAAATGCCACGCAAAATGCAATTATGCAACACAACTTCGTGAAATGCAACTAATGTGAATACCCTAATATCAGTCGCCACCTTGTTTAATTATTTTAGGGCAAACTAGGAAAAAACCCTAAGTGACTCTAATTTTTAATTAACCTAGTTACTAGATTAATTAACCCAATGATTCAAAAATGCAATTATTGCAACAACAAAACCTTCGTTGGAAATGCAAAAAAACTAATTGTGAATGACCCTTAATATTCAGTCGCCCACCTTGGTTTAATTATTTTAGGGCAAACTAGGAAAAAAAACCCTAAGTTGACTCTAATTTTTTTAAATTAACCTAGTTAACTAGATTAATTAAAAAACCCAATGATTAAGGCATGGTGTTGCAAAAACCCGAGATTGGATCCCCGAGACTATGTCCATGCTGCATTGGCAAACTAAGCAAGATAAATGAATGCTTTCAGGGTAAATTGATGATGTGATTTGAAAACCAATGGAAAATGTTTATGTGGGATTTGTGGAACTTTTGCCGCCCGGGGTGAAAATCGAAACGTGCCTTACGTACTTCCGTTTTGAAATTGGGTAAAGAAATCAAAAGGTCCACGTAGTTTCGAGTAGGCCTTCTTTTAGAGGGCTTTGAAGGGGATTGCTTTATGCATTTGATGTGTGTTTTTGTATGGCTTTGTTGCACTTTTTTGTTTAGGCATTTTTGCCCAAAAGAGTTTTGATTTTTAGGCATTTGATGCCAAAAAAAAGTGTTGATTTTTAAACTGAACTTTAAAAGCCAAAAAAAAGGATTGAATTTAGGCAATTGTTGCCAGAAAATGATTAATATTTAGGCGATTGTCGCAAAAAAAATGATTTGATTTTAAGGCTTTAGCCAAAAAGGAGTGAATTTAGGCAATTGATTGCCCAAAATGAAAGTTGATTGGGCGATTGTTCGCCAAAATTTGATTGATTTTTTCGGTTTTAAAAACCCCAAAGATGATTGAGTTTTAAAAAGGGCATTTTGCCAAAAAACTTTTGATTTAAAACTGTAAGGGCCAATTTTGGTGCCAAAAAAACATTGATTTGATTAAAAGGCTTTTTAGCCACAATTATTGATTAATTGGACTTAAGCTGGAAAAATTGTTCGAAATAAAGGGGCCAATTCATACCATTTTAAAAAAGCCATTGAGAGGGCTAGCATATTAAAAAAGCCATATGTCGAGATTTTAAACTTTAAATGGCCACGACTATTTAATTTTAAACCGGGGGCCATTTAGGCTTTAATCATATTTTTAATTGAGCAATTTACATGGCCTATATGATGGGTATGAATGCATTTATGCAGTTGTATAATTTTTTTTTTTTGGAGTAGAAAAAAAGAAAAAGCATGCATGAAGTGCTAAAATTAAAATTAGTTAAAGTTAAACCTTACGTTAACCTGGATTTAATCGTCGAACCGCTTTTTCTTAAAAACTCCAGGTTAAAGCTCCTCGTTAAGGGGAGATTATTTAGTTTTAATTTTTAAGTGGACCAAGTATCACAAAATAAAGTAAAACTAAAAATTTAAAAAAATGCAAAGAAAAGCAGTAAATAATTGCAAAAGAGCTAGGGGAGAAGGGAGCGGTCCGGTCAAACACAGACTGGATGTGTTTCTCAAAACGGTAGCCTTCAGGAGCCGTACTTTTTTTATAGGGGAAAAAAGTGAACCCCGGGCGGGCCCCTGCCTGCCTTCAAGGGCCGGGAAACATGGCCCGCCTGGCTGAGCGGGTATGCCCTCCCATGCTGGGCCGGGGCGAGGTCCGGGCCCATGCTGGGCGGGCGCGCCCGTGCCTGGCTTGGGCAGGGTTATAATGCCCCGCCCATGGTTGGGCGGGCGATGCCCGCCTGGCCTGGGCGGGCGTGCCCCCATTGGCTGGCGCGGGCGTGCCAACCTGGCCTGGGTTGGGCCTGCCCGGCCTAGCTTTGGGCGGGGCATGGCCCACCCCTGGCGGGGCGGGGCATGTGTTTGCCTTCTTTTTTTTCTTAATTTCGTTTCCGGAGGAGGCTTTTCCGGGGAGTTTCCGGACTCCAAAAAAAAAAAATATTCCGAGACCAGGTTCCCATGATCCTCGTTAATTTATTCGGGACATTTTCAAGTACCAATTTGGCAAAACAACTTCCGGCGAAACTTTTTGGAATGGGAAACTCCGGTCTGACCGGACTGGTTTGCAAGGGGTCCGGAAAAGTGGCTCTTTTGAAAGCCTCAAAAATTGAGTATTCAACAGGGCTGCCCCCCACGTGCGGACCCATAAATGATTTTTATGGGAGTCGGTGGTTTGTATGAAAAACACAAATTTTGTAGGCGGAAAAAACAGAACGCGTCTAAGAAGGGACCCCGCCTTTTTGGCTCCCTTTTTTTCTTCTATAAAATAGCTTAAACTTTCATTTTTCCACTCATTTTCCATTCCTCTTTTACTCTAAGGCTCTCTCCTCAAAATTCTCCCAAATCTTCTTCATCATGGGCTTTTCCTCCGATTATGGCAGCGACCGAGGGAATCTTGCTGGAGTTCTCTGGAGAAATGTCTTTAGGTGATGTCGAAATCTTTTCAATGTACGGATGGCTGATACTTCACGCTTCTATGGACCGGACGTAATCTTTTGGCCCAGGTTACGGCGCTTTTGGTTTGGCATATTATTTTAGGGGCCAAAAATTGTGGATCTGGGGCCTTAGGCCGAAAAATAATTTTTTTTTTTTGGGCACTTAGGCCAAACTGTGATTCTGGGCCTTAGGCCAAAATTTGATTTCTGGGGCCTTAAGGCCCAAATTGTGATTTTTTGGGCCTTAGGCCAAACTGTTGAATTTTTCTGGGCCTTAGGGGCCAAAACTTGGTTGATTTCTGGGGGCCTTAGGGGCCAAACTGTGATTTCTGGGGCCTTAGAGCCAAACTGTGGATTTTCTTGCCTTAGGGCCAAAATATTTGTTGGAATTTTTTGGGGCCTTAGGGCAAATTGTTGATTTCTATTTGTGGCTTACTATTTTTAGTTTAGTGAGTGCATTACTTATGAGGGGAATTAAGATATCTTTTTGTAGTTAAGGAAACCGAAGGATAACCTTAAACTATTTATATTACCTTTTAGGGTGCATACATTTAGGCTGGAGTATAGGCGAGTCCCCTCCCATTTGGCTTGGAAGAATCCCTTTTGGACATACTTGATCATAATAAACCCGGTCGGAGCCAAATCATTGGGCCCCTCTCACCTGGAACTTCTTAAAGAAACCCTCGAGCTGGGTAGGGCCAGGAAATTATAAGAGGCCTACTTGGGTTGCGTTGGGCTAATGAGATGGTGAACACCAACCAAGCACTTTCCACTTCTCTTTGGGTGAGATGACGATGACTCCGAACCGAACTTTTCATTGAATTTTTCTGGGATTTCCTTTGGTTTAACTCGGCGATCGAGCTATATGGACGATTGGAGGGACTGCGGTCACCCCCGACGAATGACGGAGCTGGTATTTTAGGGATGAACCCTTCCCCGGTGTGTGTAAGGACCTAGCCATTTCTACTTCCCATTCTGAGTGTTTCGAAGGCACTTGGTTATCCCTCCCAGGGCTCCTTGAAACATTTATGCCAGGACATTAGACAGGGAGGGAAGCTAAAACGGACTACTCAGGTAGCTAGATTCACTCTGTTGCTGTTGTTTGCGTCGTCTTTTTCTGGGTTCTAACAGAAAAGAGAAAGTTAATCCCCTCTATTTCTGAAGGAGTTGGAGGACTTTGGGGGCCCTCTTTACTGGGTACGACTTGGGGCCGGTGCTAATTCTTGAGCCGCATTGTTTTGATGATATGTGCGGATTCTGAAGTCGAGGGGGGGCCACTGTAAGCTTCAAGGGCGGAAACCTAACTATTCTGGGAGGGTAATGTAAAAGAGGCATATCCTTCAATTCTGTTGCTGTCTTTTCCTTTTCTTTTTCCCCCTTTTTTTTTATTATTGATCCAATTTTTCCTTCGTTTTTGCAGGACTTTTGGGCTTTTGAAAGTTTTATTTTTCCCTACCCTTCCGCCCAGAGCTGACTCATATTGATCTTGGGCTAGGGTTGGTACCTTTGGCTTGGAAGATGGTACCGAGCTAATTTCAACCAGTCTGTTCTTTACGCAGAAAATCCTTTAGGGGATTTGCGGAAGCTTTCTTCGATAACTTGTACCAATAGAGGGCAGGGCGAAGTGCCCCTTAAAATTTTCCCTTGGTCGTGCGAAAAAAAATAAAAAGATTTTAACACGTTTGCTTTCCCTTACACAGGCTGAAGGTAGTAGGGGGGCGATTGGAATACCCGAACTCCAAACGTTGGAACTGAGGCTCTGATCCCCATTTCGAGGCGATCCACAGGCTCTTGTTCTCGGACCGGGCGGTTTGTCCTTATTCACATTCCCGTTCTGAAGGTAGGTTAATTACCTGGGCGAGGCGAGTGCAACTTTCGAGGTTAGGGCTGCCGCTCCGTTCCTTCTTCCCTCCTCCTTTGAGGGAACATGCGAAAAGCGGGGCAAAACAGCAATGGGTTTTCTTACAAGATTGGCCCCATACTGAAAGGGTATCCCACATATTGAAATTGATCCGGTTGGTGGAGATTATGGACGAATTTCCGCCAGGTGTTTCTGATTGCGGGGCCCCATCGGGCTCTAGGCTTGGGACCAAATCTCCCGAGGTCGGACCCCTTTTTCCAAGCCGCTCGGCCAAAAAAACCCCGTTCCTTCTCGGGCTTTCAGGGCTCCTCGGGGCCAGGACTCCAAAGGAGGAGGCCCTACGTCCCAATCTTCCTTCTTTCTAACCTCCGGTGGAGGGTCCGGTCTCTCGAAGGCTGGCCCCCAAGGCCATGCGGTTGGTTGCCTTCCAGGATTTCCCCCAGGCTATTTCAAAGAAGGCTACCAGGGGGCCAGAGTGCCATCCCGGCTTGGGCCACATTTGGCACCTTCCATACAAGGCTCCTATATTACACTCCCGAGGGTACTTTTCCATCTCTTCGAAGAGGTGTCCCTGGGAGCGCGGTGAATCGCCTGGCTTTCTCCTCCTGATGAACATTAATGAGGTAATGATCTGATAAATCTCTCATAAAAAGGATTTTATAAGCAGATTTGTATTGTACTTATTGACTTTATATATATATATATTTTTTGGTGTGACCTTTCCAGGTGCCTGACGGCTTGATCGGTCAGGATGATGGAGCTAATCCTTGGGAATGGCAAGGGAGGAACACTAACTTCAGCTTGGGGACAACTGGGGCAGGGCTTTTTGATGACCGGGGAGGGAGGGAGGAAAGGTCTCGCCGCTGGATAGGCTGTTTGGACTTTCCTTGCTTTCCTTTATTTTCTTTTTTCCCTCTATTTTTTCCTGTACCGAATCTTGGGGGGCCTGGTGGGTTCTTGGTACTTACTTATTTGTACCTGGGCATTTGATTAATACTGAAAGTATGCAAACAATTTATTAAAGATTTGAAAACAGGAAGAGGAAAAATCCCAATTAAAAAAAAAAAACTTTTACTCCCCCTTTTTTTTTTTCTTTTTTTTTTTTTTTTTTTGGCGCGGGGCCCGCCTGGGATTGGGGCCCGGTGTGTGCCCTGCCGTGTCTGGGCGGCATTGCCCGCGGGTTAAGAGCGGGCGTTTTGCCCGCCCTATTCCGGGCGGGGCATTGCCGCCTAAAGCTGGGCAGGGCGTTGCCCCGCCCCTCCTAAGTGTGGCATTACCCCGCCCTAGGAGCGGCGCGGGCAAGCCGGGACCCTGGGCGCGGGACTTTTCTAAATTAAAAAAAAAGGCTGTTTTTTTCAGCCTTTTTCCCATTCAAACTTTCTCGAACTTCTGTGCGGCCTAAAACAAGCCTATTCTGGGTCAGTTTTCTCTCTCCCCTCTTTTTTTTTTTTTTTTTTTTTACTTATTATTATTATTTTAATTTATTATATATATTTATTATTTTTATTAATTAATTTTAAAAAAGCAGGGGATAGATAAAATTAAAATAAAAGGAACAAATGAATCCTTTTACAAATCATTAGCATGCATAGCTGGGACCAGGAAGGTCTCTCCAAAAATTTGAAAAGACAATTTGGGGAGGGTACGGAAAATTATCTCCTGTTAAATCAACCTCTTAGGGGCGTAGGTAGTTGGGACTGGGGACCTTTTGCCGAAGGCCTGTATTAGAATTTTTTGGGGATTCCCTTGAGGCTCACGTTTTTTCGGTTTGGGGGCATGATGGAGGAAAATGTGCCCTTCTTTTTGAGGAATTTTGTCTGCGATTATAGGGTTGTGATCCCAATGCTTTCCCTTGTTAGGGACGAAGGTGAAGTTGGGTTATGTTAAGTCAGATTTGAGAACTTGTTTTTCAAGGTTAAGCCGGGCCACAAGGCTACAGGGGCTAATGATTGGAATGATCATGGAAGGCGAATTTGTTGCCCCTGATGATGAATTTTATCAGGAAAAACTTGCTTGGGACGGGGGGACCCTGACCGGATTGAGGCTTGGAGGGGATGGCGGGGCCCTGGTTTTTCTGCTTATTGGCTGGTTTTCTTATTCAAACCGGGGGGACCCAGGGGTTTTGGAGACTTGCGGGCTTTTAGGTCACCAATTGGTTTGGGCAAATGGGAGGGGATTATTGGGTTTGTATTGAGCAGGGCTTTCGTCGCTAGCTGGCAAGAGGGGACCGATTAGAAAGGCCTTGACAGGAAGGGCCGCTTTAGGGGGTTTCAATGTTGGGACTGTTTCCCCCGTTCATTCCTCCAAGGGTATTTTTTTCTCATTAATCCTACCTTCATTACTTTCCTTTCTTTCTTTTTTATATTTGTTTTCTTTCGGTAATGAAAAAGATTATTACTTCAAGGTTTGTGTTGAGGGATTCATCTCTCAAGTTGGTGGCTGGCTCCTTACCTCCCTCCTTTACAAATCCTTTTTCCCAGTATTCGCATGCGAAAAAAAAATCTTGATTCTGCGGGCCACCCTTCTATTGAAAACATGGACTTCGTGGACTGGTTGAAATAGGTCCAAATGAGATACTGTGGTTTCATCCATTGGTATTTTATAATATACAGGTCGGCTTTAATTCAGGGTCAGCTTTCCAGCCATTCTCGGGTTTACCTCCTAGGGGGCCTTTACCCACTGCACTTGGTTACTGCGGCTTTCGCGCTTTTGAGGGCAGGATGGGGCATAGATCAGACTGTTCCCCATTATGGATGATATTTCGGAACTGATGCTGCCATTACTGCTGGTGTTAAACCCGAGCTGTCCTTAAAGGCTGGGCTAGAGGGGACTTCACGCATGTGAGAAACCTTTTTACCCGATCCCCACCAGTGTCAGACTTTTCTCCCGAGTAACCGGCGGGCCTGGTTCATTGCCGTGTGCTTGGCCCCAATTGAAAAAGAACCAAGGAGGGAACTGCACTGTTGGGGAGTGTTCTTGAAAGGTTGGGTTCAGGGCTGATGTTGAAGAGGAGTTTTGGGACAGGTGAGGAGATTGTGCTGGGCCTCGGACAGCAAGGGCTGGGGCAGAGTTCAGTAGAAAGACTCAAAAGAGGATGCCGCTCCGCGTAGGCGACGGGATACCTAGAACTTCATATGAACTTTTGTGATCTTTTTTCTTTGTTTTTTGCCTTTCGTTTGGGGGACTTGATTACTTGGGAATGTATGGCTTTTACACTTCTTTTCTGCTTTGATTTGAAACTGGCTATTTGGAAATGAAGATCGACCTTTTAGCTGAATTGAGAAAATTATTTAGCTTTCCAAAGGCATTCTAATTTATTTATTTTCAAAGCTCTAATTTTTTGCCTAAAAAAGCTGCCCTTTTTCGGCTGTTTTTTTCAACTTTAGCGAGCTTTTAACCCCATTTTTTGGGTTTCTAATGCCGCCCTTTTTAGGGGTTTTATCAGGCTTTAACGGCCCCGATTGGCCTTAAGCCGGGCCTTTTTATGGCGTTTTCGGACTTAGCGGGGTTTTTTTTTTCTAAAATCTTCTCTCTTTTTTT
>NW_023591740.1:0-12945 GCF_014843425.1 Jatropha curcas | reverse complement strand
AAGCTCGCAAATGCACAATGATCTAGTCTCAACAAAATTTCCAACCGAAGATAGGCTCTGGTGGTCCCCCATAATTAATAAGGGTAATGTTTATGTGGGTTTCCAAGGGCAATTAGAAATTGAAAGTGTATATAAGGAAACAATCCATCCAAGGCAGAGTTAAAAGATGAACAGTTCCTGTGCAGACGTTCTCCTTTTCGCTGCTTACATGTGGGCTATGTCAAAGCCTAGTCTTGTTGCCGAGTCAAAGGATGTGTTTAATCAGAAGGCCTGTGTCAAAGCCTAGTCTTGTAGCCTCGCTTTAACGGCTAAACCGATCAAAATTAGATTGGAGAGACCTTTTAATTAGATAGAGGCAAATGTAAGGGATAATTTAAATATTATATAAAATGTGAGAGACTACTTAGATAATTATGGTAAATTTAAAGGACTAGATAATTATTTTTTCTTTTTTATATTGTCCTTTATTTAAATGGAGAATACATAAAATGAGTTATGCAAAATATATGTAATATTAACGGTAAAAAATTTTCAAAGAATAAAAATGGTAAAAATATAAAATGAAGGAAAATGGTAAAAATATTTGTCAAGTCTCTCTTCGTATGGTAATAATATGATATCATATAATATATTATTTTACTAAGGAAGATGAGAAAACAAAATTGTCCATATCTATTAGAAATTGTTCCGGTAATTGCTAGTAGAAGATATATTAGAGTATAAAATAACATAATGTTGCTTATTTTAGTTAGAAAAACCGAATTATTTATTTATTTAAACCCAACCCAAATAAATCAGACTGAGTTCCTATTTGAAAAATTATTTAATCGTCCCAAATAAATCTAATTATCACATAGCAAAATTTATTTAATCGGTCCCAAATAAAAATCTAATTTATATACGATTAGGCAATTATTAAATTAAAGCAATTAAACCAAATAAATAAAAGAAGACCCCTCTTGCCTTATGGGTTCAAGGCGGGGTTGACAATCCGACTCAAAAATATGTAAATGGAATAATATAAATGACGCCGCTCCTTACCTTATGGTTAAGAGGCGGAATAACTAAACTCGGATCCAAAAAATATAATATAGCAGATTGAATCAAAAAATTAAATCCATATAACGCAATAAAAATTTCAAACAAATAAAAAAAATAATGAAAAATTCATACAAAATAAATTAATGGAATAGATCACGATTTTTTAATATTTCTAAGGCTCGAATTAAAATTATAATCTGTTCAATATTTGGGTCTATTCTCAGTCCTTAAAATTTATGTTAATGTAAAATTTATATTTTTTTTATTGATTATTATTTCTGGAAAAAATTTGATGGAATAGTACTGTCAAAAATCGATGAACAAAACAATACTGTTCAATTTGATCATTTCTGGAAAAATTAAAATGAATAGGTGCAATGAATAGTACATGAATAGGTGGTGTGAAACAGGAGCGTGAATAGCTGGTCGATTTCCTGGAAAATTTAAAGAACAGCTAAATGTCAGTCGATGAAACAAAGACAGTTACTTTCATGCAAATTCATTCTGGGAAGCATAGTTAACTAATTCATTGAAAGTAAACATTACTGGTTCATCAAATTCAATTTCTGGGAAAATTAGTAACTGTCATCGATGAAGCAACCTACGTGATTTTAACCCAGAATCCATTTTTTAAAGTGTTTTTTTTAACAATCATTTATTATTTAAATTATAAGTTTAAGACACATAAAATAATGCCAATATGAACAAAAATATAATTTTAAGATGAAGCTTAAAAATATTTAAAATAGACAAGAATATGTAATAACACATAAAATAATAAATATAAAAAAAAAAATACAAAAATGTTAAGCAAATTACCTGATCCTCAGATTGAGGATTGTAAATGGATCAAGATCTCCAGAAGCCTTTTTTTTTCAAGATTTAAATGTGTTTTTTTTTTGTTTTATCTTTTTATTTTTTGCTCTCTTTTTATGGTTTGATTCACCTAAAATTAATATCTAATGCCAATTTTCCTGCAAATTAACTCACAAGAGTTTCTGGAGGAGAATGTGTTTGCAAGGTATTTTTTTAGGGTTTTTTAGATTGTGAAGTTTTTTTTAAAAATTGTGAGAAAGAGATGAATTTATAGAGTAGGTTAAGATACTGTAGCAAACCATTACTGTAGCACTGTAGCAAACCATTACTTGTAATGCTAACTCGTCACTGTAGCAATCAGCTACTGATATATATGTCTAACATCTCTACTGCAGCTCTATTCAGCCTCTCTCTCTCTTTTTTTTTTTTTTTTTTTTCAATCCTGGATATACAAGGCTCTAGATAGCATTAATCCATATCCTTTGTGTCCTCATACGGATCAGGACGGGGCAAATAAAGTAAACACGCGTTCAACAGTTTGCCCCCCCAACTTTATTCATTAAGTTGCATTAAGACAATTAAGTGTTTAAAGTTGTGCCTACTGACACGCGGCCCTTCAATCTTGGCTTTCATCTCCCAAAGCTCAGTTTCATTTGGGCTTTGAAATCACCTTTCCGAAACTCAGTCTGATTGGCTCGAAGGATTCTGGTCGTGTATGATTTGATCGTCTTGTTGCCATCCAAAGCTCAGGTCTGAATCGGAAACTTTTGTCGGATCTGTGAATTCAACTTCAATAGCCTTTCGGTCTGATTTGGCAATTTGAATCCACTTCCGAAGCGGCGTCTGATTGGCCTCGAAGGATTTTGGTTGATTTGATTGATCGTGCCTGGTCCATATCCACGAGCTCAGTCTGATTCGCTTTGTCGGCTCCCTGTCGGAAGTCTGTTGATCAATACTTTTCAAAGCTCGGTCGTAATTGGGGCAAAATTGAAGTCAACCTTCCGAAGCGCGTCCTAATTGGCTCGAAAGGATTTTAGTTTGAATTGATTTGGATCGGTGTGCTGTTTCATATTCCACAGTTCCTGGTATTGAAAGTTTTATTCGGCTTTTGTCGGTCTTACCTGTCGGACCTGGTGATCTAACTCCAAAATGCTCGTCCTGATTGCTTTGAAAAAGTCACTCGCTCGAAGCGCAGTCTGATTTGGTTCTCGAAAGGATTTTGGTGAATCAATCTCTCATATGCTAACGGATTGCTGATGGGTCTTGAAGTTAACCTTGTCCGAAGCGCGCGGTGTCGGTGATTGGCCCCACGAATAGGATTTCAATGATCATCTCCATAAGCACTGGTCTGAATTGTCTTGATATTACCCTCCGAAGCGCAGTCTGATGGCTCGAAGATCTTTGTTTATTATCTCCTAAAGCACAGTCCTGAATGTGGCCTTGAAGTTACCTTCTGATATCGAGCGAAGCGCGGTCTGATTGGCTCGAAGGATTTTGTTATCATCTCCAAAGCACAGTCTGATTGGCCTTGAAGTTACCTCCAAAGCGTGGTCTGATTGGCTCGAAGGATTTTGTGATCATCTCCAAAGCGCAGTCTGATTGGTCTTGAAGTTACCTCCGAAGCGCGGTCTGATTGGCTCGAAGTTACCTCCGAAGCGCTGTCTGATTGGCTCGAAGGATTTTGATTTGAATTGACTAATTTTTGTGTACAAACAGATTTTACCTGGTGGGATCAAATAGGAATTTCTGTATACAAACAGATTTTGCGTTTGTTAAATGTTGGGGCGTTTGAGAAACCATCACCTGTTGACCTGAAAACAAGAAACCATCACCAGTTAACCTGAAAACATTTTCAAAGGAAAAGAGCAATTTCTGTGTCCAAACAGATCTTGCCTTTATTAAATGTTGGGGCATCACATGCCCCCATGCATTAATAATCGTAAACTCTGAAATTTGAAATTTTGCATCAGGACAAAAGATTTTATTTTTCCATCATAGAATCAAATAGATTATTATTTTTTGAGCCCCTAGTTCCTGAAATTCCGTCCCAGTACTAAAAATTATTATAATTTTATAAGTCAAACTCGAAAGATTTTAATGTTTTCTTTTCTTTTTTTTTTTTGGAAATTTTAGCAAAATTTCAGGTACAAAATTTTAGCAAATTTTCAGGTACACTCTTCCTGACGCGGTGTTGAGAGAAAACTTACCTGAGGGTAATCTGGTAGATTTGATGATTTTGCCCCCTGTGTGACGAGTCACACACCGACTCCAAATCGATTGATTTTTTGGATTTTGCTTTATTCCGCTTTATCCAGATGCCATTTGTCCATGAGCTGCATCTCCAGACGTTTTCCACCGCTAATTTTCAATCCAGTGGGGCCCATTCGCATCCCATCATCACCGAAAGCGGATGCTATCTAGTTGGTGATGAGTATCATTTCAACCTAACGAATAGTATCTTCAACCTAACAAAGCTTATCCACATTCTAATCACCACCTGAAAAGCAATGCCATCCAGCTTGAACGATCGATTCATCATCTTCAACCTCATGGGGCCTTTCCCCTCTATATAGAATCCATGCTTCAATCCTCTCCTCATGCCAACAGCATTATGAAACAACTTTTCTTCCATGGTTTCAGAAATCAATTCTCATCTTTCGTCAAATCCATTCCTAGACGACCTAATGGCAGATGTCCTCTATTGAAACAAACTCGTTTGGGTATGTATATATATTTTTGCGAAAAGACTTAAAACCTGACTATGGTTTCTTATCATTTGGCATTCGCTTACTTTTTCAATGTTTAATCCTAAGCTACCATGTTTTCGCGAAGTTGAAGACTCTGAAGTAACTCTCTGACTTACGAGTAAAGATGTGTACTCGTGTGATGGATCAAAAATTCTATAACCTGATCAGATCGAAACTCCGGCTGTTTAATCCCCAGGTCGCTAGGTAATGGAACCTAGCTGAGATCGCGGCCATTGTGTCGGTTTACCTTCCTGATGGCATACAACTGGATCAAAAGGTCTTCCCTTGGGAACCTTTCTTGAGCAAGGTTTGTCTGCATGTGAAAATCATGATCTCTCTTGGATTCTGGACTTGCTGCTGTCTTGCTATTGAATGTTGTATGAAGTGACCTATGAAGAGAGTCACGTCAACGCTTAGTAAAAAATGGAAAGATTTCCGACTTCCTGACCGTTTTACGTTATAGTACCATCAATTTGTTACCATCACACTTGTTCTATGCATGACACCCATGGGGAGAGACAATTGTGTTTGGGTTAGGGATTATGCCTTTATACATTCTCTGATTTCCAATGTGTCATCATTCGTGGCATGGTTGTCTCACTGCTATTTGCAAGGCCTTGGGCTTTGGAAAAATTTAAGCGCCTGATCCTCCGGTCCCAAGGGTTCGTTGTTTAATTTCAACCTATGGGATCCTGCTCTACCATCCAATCCTCGATCTCGGAGACCGCTTTTGATTTTGGGAGATAACCCTATCAATTCGGTGGACTTGTTCCTTCGGTATGGTGAGGATAGAACTGGTTCACGACCGGAAAGTATGAACCGCAATATTTATGTTGTTGTAGGCCAGTCGGAGGATCAGACTAGTCACTGTTGGAAGCATGAACCTCAACTACGTGTTATACGCCAGTCTAGACCGTTCCATGGCCTATTTCCTAGACATGAGAGTGGTCTGATAACACCGTATTTGTTGACCAATTTGGCTGACCGTTGGCAAAATCGAAACACCGTGTATTTAAATGAAGGAACGGCGCAGGACACCATGACACCCGCATATGCCAACTGGTTTTACACCCCATAATGATACTAGGTTCTGCAAAGATTGGCGTCCAATGATGGCCCCTGCTGAAATAAATGTTGTTGTTGCTTTCTCTGTCTTCTTTTCCCCCTTTTTTTTTTATTCCCGGGCCATAGGCTCCCAGTTAATGTGTCTCCCTTCTTTGAATTAAGGAATCCAATGGTTATGCCTTTATTAATTCCCCCTTTTTTTTCAGTGAATGACTCCGATGGTTTTGTCTTTATTAATTTCTGCTTTCTACACACATGGACAACAAAAGACAACAAATCTTTTCTTCGAAATCATTTGTTGTATTAGTCACTTGGGCCTCCTGCCCCTGGGTTAATAAATGAAAGCCCATAAAAATAAATCATTTGATTTAAAACATGAGCTTACATTTGGAAATAAAAAAGATGGGGTGACTATTTTTATTGCCTGCATAGATCAAACAAAAACAGCATATGTAACTTCTTTATGTATGCATGTTTGCAACACTTCCTTTATGTAATGCAATGAGCTTATAAGAGTACTAAGGGTTTTATTCCATGGTTTATTGGGACTTCCAGAGAAATCACTGAGAAGAATGGTGTTCGTCTTCCTGACCAACGTTTTTGGAAAAATTGATTTCAATCACTTTAGGTAGAAATCCAACAGCCAGGAACCAATTTCGAGTTCGAGACTTCCTGCAATCTTGATCAAATAAGCAAGAAGGAATGGTCTTAGACATTCTTTTGACCATTAATTCTCCAAAACAAAAGGAAGCGAAGAATTTTGGAAATCCCGCACCCTTTTTATTTAATCTTACTGTCTTTTCAACAATTATACAGGGGGAAGTAAGGAAAATCTATTTTATTTTAATACAATGGTCATTTATTCTGACTATTCATTTACCATATTCTCTTTTCTTCAAATAATCAAGTTAATGGCCGTTGAGCAATCCAATGCTCACAATCTGTCCACGAACGCAGTGGCATAGACTTCGAATTTAAAAAACCCTAAATGCAAGACCCAGCACGTGTCGATCCCAAAAAATTTTTGTTTTTTAATTTATTCATGTTATTTTCATGCCACTGACTAGACTTTTGGCCTAGGCCCGCCCTTTCGGGTTTTCAATCAACCACGAGCTATTTCTTGCCTAAGCTGGCCCGTGTTTGGGTTTTCAACAATTAGCTACTCCTTATTTCCTTTTTTTTTTACCTTCTGTTTTTTTTTTACTATTATATTTTTTATTTTAATCAAATCATCATTTTCAGACATAAGAATCTCTTCATTTGATCCTGATTGAACGATTCATTTGGACAGCCCTCCCCTTCATGGTTGATTAATTCCGCAAGCGCCAGCACCTTTAGTTAGTAGCTTCTGAGAGCCTGAATGGTCCGTGCCAATTGGGTTTGAATTTCCCGCAGTGTATGATTCTGTGGGGCCTTTAGGATGATTCTGGGCTTCATGATCCAACAATCTGATTAATACCAAATCTCCATTCTTTAAAGCTCTTGGATGTACCCGTTTATTGTAGAAACGATCAATCCTTCTTTTTCTCATCTGGTCCTGAAATCGAGCATTCAATCTCTTTCCATCTAAAAGTGCCAAGTCTTCATATCTTTTCTTAACCCACTCTTCTTCGGTCAGGCCAGCTTCTACAAGAACCCTGAGAGACTTCTTTTCGAGCTCTATTGGTAACACTGCCTCCATCCCATATACAAGTTCAAAGGGAGAAGCTCCATTGACTGACTTGAAATTTACTGACTTGAAGGTAGTGCGATGCTCCCCGAGAGCGCGAAAGGGAGTTTCTCAGCCAGCTCCTGTACCTTCCAACAGTTGATAGGATTCTTTTGAATCTCCTTATTTGCAGCTTCTACCGCACCGATAGCCTTGAGGGCGATAAGGAGAAGAATGGTGATGTCCACCTATATATCTATTGAAGTAAACTGACAAACCTCTGCCTTGAAAATGAGGAACCATATCTGTTAACTACGTGATGGGAACCATTGTAACGACAGAAAATGTTCTGTTCAATGAATTCTCCCACGTGTTTGGCGGGTTAAGATTTTATAAGATTGAGCCTCAATCCATCTAGAGCAGTAATCAACTGCAACCAATACTTATACTGCCATGGCCTTGTTCGATGCTGCAGGCGAGATTTTGCCGATGACGTCTATGCCCCATGCAGAAAAAGGCCAATGAAGGAATGTGTCGGATGAGCTCAACAGCAGGTAAGTGGCTTTTGGATTTTCAGTGATATTGGCAAGCCTTTGCAAACAACACGCATACTGAACCAGTGGCTTTCCATCTGCATCAAAAATAACCCTGCCTTCATGATCCTGTTTCTAGCTAGGCTCATACCACTTAAATGGAGTACCGCAGACTCCTTTCGTGAACTTTTTCTCATTTATGTCTTTTTCCTTCCTTTTTGCTCATGCATCTCAGAAACATTCCGTCCCAAACTCTCCTGTAAAGTTCACCATCAGCCAGGGGACGTAATTCAGAAGGCCATTTTTTCTGAAACTGCACGGTCTTCTTTCGTGCATCATCAGAAAACGTTACCATCTTTTGTCATACCTCAGAATATCCGTAAACCAGGGTTCTGTCCTCCGACTCTACCTGATTCACATAATGTTTCTTGATAGCCACGCGGAGATATTGGCTACGGGTAATTGATGAAATGGCTTCTCGGAACTTGCCAAATCTTGCCATGCTGATTGCTAAGTTGCCAGGCATCGGCGAATTCTGTCTATAGGTTCTTCCTATGTTGAGTGATAGTGATCTTGTGAATAGTGCTGCCTTCTTCAGCAAGTACTCAACATAGGGCGTCAACCTCTCTTCTTCTACCTTCCATCTCTCTTTGGCATGTTCAGATAACCAACAATGAATCTTCCTATTACCTCGACTTCCCTTGGCACCAGATTGCCAAGGAGAGCTTCCATTCCCATGATGCAGGCTTCATAAATTCGGCCATTATTGTTGGTACTGGGAACAACAAGTCTTGTGTACACCATTGTTAACCTCGCCATTAGGTGCTTTCTATTACAATACCAGCTCCGGGCTCCATTTTCTATTGGCTGATCCATTCAAAATACAACTTCCAAGCCCCTGTTTCGGCTACACAACAGGTGTTCGTCTGGAAATTCCAATTTCCCATGGTTCGTTCATTATGCAATTGGCGTTTTCAGCTAGGAATTCTGCCACGGACCCATACCTTTGACCGTTTCTTCGCTTAACCAAAAAACTCTGCATCACGCTAGACATCTGGATTAACCATTAGGACAGCGCGTCCTTCTAGAGTAGGCGTTCTTTGCAGGAATACTTTCATCGAATCGTAATTTTGGAGACAAAAGTGACCCTGAAGGAATCAAAGTACGGAAACCTCAACTTCGTTTATGGGTTAACCATACTACCGCCATACACGTTTTCTTCATCATATTGTATTTCTCTCGATTAGTGCAGCAGTTCTTGCTGATGTAGTAAATGGGCTTTTTCTATCCCAGCGGCATCCGATTGAACCATACATTGCCCCCATTCCGGCATCCTCTATAGACAAATATAAGATCAGAGGTTCTCCTGGTCTAGGTGGAACTCAGTACTGGTGGGTTCATCAGTTATAACTTTTTTATGTTGGTCAAAGGCTTTCTGGGCATCCTCTTCCATTTAAACTGGCTGATTCTTCTTTCAGTAGCTTTTGAAATTGGAGCCAAAAGATAATGAGATAGTCTTTGAAACAAACCTTGCTGATGTACTGAATTTACCCAAGAAAGCTTCTCATCCTGACGTTCTGTTCTTGGCCGGTTCCAGTAATCCTTGAATGGCTTTTATTTTGGTCGGGGTCGACCTCAATCCCGTTAGGTACCTTTACAAATTAGACAAACTTCCCTTTTCGTTACTCCGAATACGCAACTTCTTCGATTGAGCTCTTAAGTTATACTGCTTTGACCCGCGCAAAGAACTTTTTTCCAGCATCTCTTGCGTGTTCTTCTTGTGTTCCTATCATGATTCCACCATGTCATCTACCATAACTTCTAACCCTTTATGGATCATATCATGAAAGTAATGTTTGTAGCCATTCATTTTTGGTATGTTGCTCCCAGGCGTTCTTCAGTCCAAATGGCATTACTCATAGCAAAAAGTCCCGAAATCCGTGGTTGAAAGGCAGTCCTGTGCTTGTCCACTAGGGCCATCAGTATTTGGTTGATCCGGAGAATCCGTCCATGAGTAGGGAGGTAACATCCCATTCCGCAGCACTGTCGATCAAAACATCTATGTGCGACAGTGGAAAGTCAATCCTTAGGCGAGGCTTTGTTTAAGTTTCTATAGTCGACACAGGGACCCGTTAGTACCTCCCATCTTTCTTTAACACGGGTACTATATTAGCCAAACCATTCTGGATAGTGAACTACTTTCTTAAGAATCCTGCATCTAAATTGCTTCTTTGGACTTCAGGCTTTGATCTTATCCTGGCCATTCTGGTCTGACCCTTCTGGCCGGTTTTCTGTTTAACCGGTGTTAAACATTATGGATCAGTAGGATATGAAGTGCTTCTGCTAAAATTATCTGTCGATTTCCTTGGCGACATGTCAGCGTTAGCTTCTAGGCGAATACCTCAATTCCTTTCGATGCATTCTTGGAGATCCTGTATGACGGTTCAGGTTTTGAAGTCTTGATCCGATTCGATTATTTTAGGATCGTCTGTGTGCTCAAGTTAAATGTAAAATTATGTAATGCATTTATGTCAAATCATGCGCGGATATAATCAATGCCAATTGAACGGTGACATATTAGGGAAAACAAGAGATACAAATAATCCAAAATTTAGTTCCATTGATTGAAATAAAAAAGAGGAAGAGCCGATCCAGGATTGTTCTTCAAAAACAAACATCAGAAAAACAGGGAAAACAGGCGTGTAACAGCCTGCTCAAGTACATTCATTACATGGGTATCTTTATTGCTTGGATTGCTTCATCAGCTTCTGGTACTTCTGTTCGCTCCACGTCGCCGAGATAGCCATCTGCTTTGGCCTCTTCAAGCTTTCCATGCTTCAATTACCTCCCTTCTCTGGGCCTCTCCCGGCGTCTTCAGCAGCTAGTACTGACATGGAGGATCCTTGCCTTGGCCTTCTGCTCTTGCACCGCCTTGGGAGCTTCATTCCCCAATCCCCAAAAAAGTCTTCAAACTCAGATATCTTTTTCGACCAGGTCAGATTTCTGTGCTTGTCTCGTCATCCCTATCATTAAACTCAGTTCCTTTCAAACCAGCATGTGTTCCCGAGGAAGGTTCAGGAGATTTGATCAAGTTCTCTCAAAGTCTGTCATGAATATCTCCAAAGCCGGGGTAGTTTTTCCCCTTACTCTGAAATTCTCCCTGCAGCTTGTGGACAAAGAAAATATTTGATTCGGATTCTGGTCCTCTAACTGAGACCGATCTCATATCTTTCCCTTCTCCCTATTCTCTAAAATATCCCAACCCCGTCTATTTTGGTTGGCCATTATTGCCGGACGAGAGAGGCTCAAACTTCCCTTGGAGTATCCCGGCCTAATCCTTTGCCGTATGTGCCACGGCATCTTTTTCATTCATCTTCCTTGAAAGAAGGACTCATTCTATTCAAACGTGCACTCTTGGCCCTCAGCGGTCAGGGCCACATCAATCACTGCCCACCTTTGAAAAGCCCGATAACGGCCACCGCCAACTCTAAACCCTTCCACTGCGCCACGTTCAAATCCTCTGCGAGAGTTAACATGTTCACCACATCCGCCACCCTATGGAATTTTTCACTTTTTTCTGTGTAGGGTAGACGGAACGTGCCCCCTAGAGGAATTGCGCAGCCATGGCCTTCCCCAACAAAAGGTGCATAGTTGGGCTTAGGATATCAAGGACAATTCACATCCACCCAGCTTCTCTACAGCCCCTGTGCGAGTTTTTGCTTTAAAAGTGCCTTTTGCCATTTCGCATGGTGTTGTCATTAAGCTTTGGACTACCATGTTTGATTGGTCAAGCTTCTGACTCTTCAATTTTGAATTTGGCTAGGCAGTCTTTCAACGACATACACACAGAGCTGATACCATTATTCCACCATTACATTACGGGGTGTTCACACCCGTTTACGGCGACCTGGATGTACAATGGGCCGTAAAGTGGTGTCTTCCTTCTGGCGGGAGCGTCCGAGATCAAAGAAAGTGGAACTTCACCAATTTCTACGCTATAGGCACGTTGATCATGTCAACACTCTGAAGCCGAGCAGGCCACTCTGGACAAAATCATGGCCTTTCTAGTAAAGACTCTCTCATGCTCTTTGATGCTAAGTTCAACAAATCCCATAGGCTTTGAAATATCTGCTCTTGTTCTCTGCAGTTTGGCTCTCAATACTGAATTAGCATTTACACCGCTCGGTGCTCGATTTTGACTGTTTTCACCTGCCGCGACAGTCTTCTTCTGTATTTCACTACCTCTTCCTTCTTTTCTTCGTTTTCTTTGACTCTTCTCCGCCTTTCTCTGTCGCTTTCTTTTTCAATTCCATCATCAGCAATCTCTTTTCCCCTAGCCTGCACATTGCTATCGGATTGTATACTCGCCCCCACTGCGGGTTAAGCGTCTTGGACGCCTACATGCATTCACGTCCTCTTCGTGTTGTAATACCACTGTTTCCTCTTGATCAACTAAACTCTTTTAAAATTGCGCCTTGATCAACTAAACTCTTTTGAATTGCGAGCTGGATTTGCTCGTCTTCATTATTCTGGTGCATCGCCCACTTTCACGCGTAATGCTCTTCTTCAATTTCTATTTTCAGGGGGCATCTTTCCTTCTTCCTCATCACTTGCACTAGCGAGTCATCCCTAAATGTTAAGGCATTGCCACACATCCCCTGCGTCTTTCCCACTCAGCCTCTGCTAAGACAAGCTTCTTCCGGTAAGCCACTCTTCGATTAGCATTGATGGGGAATTCCACCCGACTGAGAATTGTGGGGGATAGTTGTACTGATACTGAGGAAGTGGGTTGCTCTTGGTACTAGGCTTATTTCTTTCTGGGGCTGGTTATCTTTTTCCACTGTCGATCAGTTTTTTGAACTATTCACTGCCTCAACTGAAAACACTCATCTATAGAGTGCCCCTTGCACTGATGATAATCACAAGTCCTGTCAATAAACTACCAAGCACCGGTTTAGCTGGATTGAACTGGCAATTTTGAAAGGTACCCCATTTTTGGATACATGACTTCAAGACCGTACTCAATGGGTCTTCCCAGATCAGTGAATTCTCTTCTTGTCCTCTCACTGACGGCCCCCCACTGTATTTACTGCCC
>NW_023591739.1:0-27465 GCF_014843425.1 Jatropha curcas | reverse complement strand
TTGCAGCACTAGAAAATAAATTTTATTGTATCTAAACTTTATTTGGTGTCAAATAAAAATGATAAATTATTTTGTTGATATAATTAATTGTGAAAATATTTATTACTTACTATGATAAACTTTAAATGAATACTCAAATAAATAGAAATAAAAACAAATTAAATTGCATTCATATACTGAAAACAATTTATTTACGTTGAATTGCGTGAACAAGAAATAATGTACAAATTCTATAACTTAAGTCTACAACTTAAAAGAATATAATAAAAGATAAAAAGCTACAATTAATTAAAAAATATAATCCAAATTTATAATGCAGTCACGCATGGTGGATTTTTTGGAACCACCTTCTCCATTTTCTCTGAAATTCCATTGACGAATCAGTTTACTTTTTCTTTTCTATTTTTTTTTTCTTGAACATGATGTTTCTGCAATAAAATAAAATAAAAAAAAGAAACTTATCTAGCCAAAGAAAGAGAAAGAGAAAAAATAACGAACAATAAAACTTGTAGCTGCTCCCGATCTGTGATGATATTAGAAACAATAATTAACAAGCATTCACTGCAAAAAAATTAAAAATTAAAAATTAATGTAACCCTAATTCAAAACAACTAGCATTAAATCAAAAGGCTTAATTAGTTTAGGCCCAAAACCGCGTTATTTATTTTTAAGTAACTTCAAAGTAAAAATTATTTTAACTTAATATTTGGATATAAAACATCACAAAACTACTTTATTTTATTTTTTTTACTGGAGAATTATTTTTTTATTTAATATCACATTATTTTGATTTTAATAATTAAATTATACTCCTTTCGTTCCAAAAAGATAATTCATTTTCTATTTTCATACAGATTAAGAAAATCAATTTTATGGTTAAGAAATATCTTATGAAATCTATGCATCTTTCATGTTAAACAAATTAAAGTTATAACACATGTTTATAAATTTATTATATTACAAGAAATGATGTTTTATGAATTTGCAAAGAGAAAGTGCATATGTATAAGATTACAAAAAACATAAATTACAAATAAATGCATATATATAAGATTGTCGTTTAATTCTCCGACTACCAACAAACATTTTCAAACTGTCCAACTTGGACAATTTAGGTATTCTCTTCCATACGGATGAGAAATACACTGAACGTGTAACTAAGGTTAATTATTTATATGTAAACTTAATATATAATATCAATAAGTGCACGGTTCCTTAAGGTTTTTTAAAAAAATTTTAGCAGTACTTCAGCATAAAATAATCAAATCTCAAGCCAAAAACATAATATAAACTCTTCTATATTATCCAACAATATTCTCCAAAGTGAAACATGGTCACTAGTAGGCCTCTAATTCAAACTCATCACATTTGTATCATTTCTACTCAAATGAAAATACAAATCCACACATAAAGTAATATCAAAATAATCAATTTCAAAGTCAATGCATAAACTTACTTATCTTTTGTATATTTACTTCTTATAATTCTTATAATTTATTTCATTGCCATAGAAAGTCCAAGTGTTTTTTATAAATTTTTCTCTTTAAATATATTTTTCTCATTAATTAATTTATTGTAGTCGATTCAAAATTTATGATTTTACTTCATTATTAATAATTCCCAACTTATTTGAGGCATAACATACTATAAGTTAACCTCAATCAATTAATAAAGCAGTTATTAAATAAATATGGTTTCATTAAAATTATTTCTACTATTTTTAAAGTGTTTTCTAACAAAATTATTCTTATAATTAATTTAACTTAAATAATATTGTTATGACTTCTAATTTGTAGCTTATAAATTACACACCACTTTTGTTCTAAATACACTAATTAGAACCCTTTTTTGTTATACATACACTAATTAACTTTTTTGTTATAAATTACAATTAGTTCTAATAATTGTCCATATTTTTCTAATTTAATATGTTTAAGCTTAATGCCTGTCGATATGTCAATACCATATTCACATGATTTTAGACCGATTTGTATGATTGAAAAATTGACAAGTTAGTCGAAACCCACATATTAAACCTAGAATTTTAGACCTAGAGATAGGCTAAAAAGAATTAATACCTGCTTAATGAGTTTAATCACGTTATGTTGACAGAGTAGATGTCACATGATTTTAACATTCTATTTAAACTCGAAAGAGGAACTTGGACACTTTAGGTTAATTCTCTTTCAGGAACAAGCATAATCTATTAAATCAACTATTCGCGGTTCGCATTAAGCTAATAGATATCCCATGGCTACATTACCTCTACTTATTAATAATTTGAATTTGTGGATGATTTTGGCTTGTTAGTTATTATTTATTAGTTGTTTTATTTATAAATTTATTTATTTATTATTTGGATAAGACATCACGAAATTCTAGATAATTAGAAACTAAATAGTCTAATAATCAACAACCCAATCCCTGTGGAGACGATAACTTTTCTATACTACTTGTGCAACCCATGCACTTGCGAAATACGCATTAGCGAGCCAACAAGTTTTTGGCGTTGTTGTCGGGGACTGACATCTTTTGTTGATATTAGACGATTTTTGGTAGATTAATCTTGAAATATTTTTATTCTTTTCGTTTTATTTGTGCTTTAATTTGTTGTGTTTTCCTTCTCTTTATTTTTATAGTTTCTTTTGTCTTTTTTTTTTTTTTTTTTTTTCTTGTTTTTTTTTTTTTTTTTCTTCTCTTCATATTTTAAATAGTTTCTTTTGTCTTTTTTTTTTTTTTGTTATTTTTCTTGTTTTTTTTTTTTTTTTTGTTATCTACAACTTGTGATACTCGACTATACGATGTAAAGTCGTCAAAGAGGTCTTTTAATAAAATTTCTTTCAATAACGACCGGTAGCATTCTAAAAGCGCTGCTTGGGAGATTTTTTTTCTTTTTTTTTTTTTTTTTTTGTTAACCTTGTGAGATACTCGAAGATGTATCGTCAAGAGGTCTTTATAAAATTTCTTTCAATAACACTCGGAGCCATTCTACGCTGCTTGGGGAAGATTTAATGAATTAGTAGAGAGGTTTTCTCATCATAGACGTTCAAATGAATTTCTCATACTCTACTTTTATAATGAATTAGATGAGATAACAAGAAGTTAGGTAGATAATGGAGCTTAGACAATAGGTGGTCATATTATACACATGAATCATGAGGATGCAATATATTGGTTAAATGAAATGGCACATTTTGACTACTATAGGCATTGGGATCCTTCACTACAGAGTTGGAATAACCAATACCCACCCCATGTCTCCCACTCTATTAGTATGAATAATCCATTTGTGCATCAAGAAATAGAGGAGTCAAAATATGATGGGATAAAATCTCTATTGGAAACCTTTACCAACCAACCGATTGAGAAAGATAATGTTTTGAATATACAAGTTGGGAATGAGGACAGACTTCAACTTATTTTGAGGAGTTTTTGATTTCACAAACTCAAACTATGGATAACTCTGGTAAAATTCTTCAACAACTTGAGTTTATGACAAATCAAATACTAAATGTCTCTTAGAGCTAGAAGCCAAAATCGCTCAAAATGCCACAAATTTGAAAAATTTGGAAACCGAGTCATATTTTGGCGAAGCTTCATAGGAATATATCCTATAGAACAGATCGAGTCCAAACTTGAAAAAGATGACTCTTTTAAAGTCAAGTTAAACACGCTTTCGTTAACCCAATATATTTCTAGATGACAGCGATGAGGAAGAAGAGCAATTAGAAGAGTCATTCAAGGAGTGCCTCCATGAACGAGAGTCAAGGGAAGTATAGGCAAATAAGAAGATACTTGAAATCATTAATTTAGGTCCATTAATGGTGTTTATGAACTCAACACCCAAAGAACCCTTTTATCCTTCGACACCACTTGCTCCCCATTATGTCCTCCAAGAGCAAAAATGATTCTTCTCCAAAGCCTATAATCCAAAGCCATATGTTGTTGAAGAGACAAGCAACATCATGTCAAATCTTGCCAATATTGAGGGCATTGTTAACCATGGCCTATTTATAGTGTTATATGACACCTGTTATGTGCGAAAGCAACTTTTTGACGAGCACTTCTCCAATTTAAGGTCAAGCCAAGGACCTAAAATTATAAATTATTGGGAAGCATCCTAATTACTTCCTTTAACTTTTTTTTTAAAATTTTATATAACTAGTGATACTTCTCTTTTTTAATGTGTGCATAAAATCCTTCTCATGCTTTTTGTTGATTATTTTATAGATCCTGAGTGTTAGGTTTGATGCATGAAAGTAAGCAACTCCAGCATCTTTTGGAATCACACCTAGAAAGGGGAGTACAATTCTATACTTTTGAGCCTCTTACCAAATTGCTTACCCCTATTGAAATGACTAGATTTTTCATTTTCAAAAGATCCTGAATTAAATTAAAAATAGAAAATTCAAACAACGTTATAGTATTTATATTTTGCTAAGGGAAATCGGCTGAAATAAAAATCAAACCAAAAACCACTTAAATCAGGAGTGAATCAGAGTAAAACCCAAATGCAACCTTCTAGATATTAAATTGAACCAAACCCATTCGGTTTGAATCGAATCAGGATCAGACCATTGCATTAGGAGAGAGAAACTCATTTCTTTCCTCTCTACTTCGCACGATCGGCGTCTTCCCCCAATTCTCTCGTTGTTTTCCGACAAAACAGACATGCATACCGGTGATATAGCACTCTAAGTTCGTCTTCTCGGCGAGAGGAACTCAGTTGTAGCCTCGGATTATGTGATCGGAGGCATCGATGAGAGAAATCGTGTCTAGGATATTTCGACACTGTGGCGTCACGTTTTCTGGTGATTCCTGCCGTTACCGATGAAGACAGTCTTCAAGGAAGCCTTCGGTTGACTTCTCTCCCCCATGCGAGTGTTTTGCCTCTAACAATCTTGAGGTTCATGGCCGATTTGTGAAATCGCCATGAATGGCAGCTTAAAGCTCTTGTCGAGCTCGTTCCGGCCAACTAAAGGACTGGCCTCACCAAAATAACGCCGGAAATGGACTCCTTAGTGAATTTCGAGTCAGATGGTATGGTCGTTCTTAAATTCTGGGCGGGCTCGATTTTCCGGCCATTGTGTACTGTGGCCGGCGGCGAAGATCCGCTGACCAGCCGGTGAGTCTCTGGTGAGACCCCCAGAAGGCAGAATCATTTTCCCCTCTCGCTAATCATGAAATCGTAGTCCGATTTTTGATTGGTACACTCTAAGACTTAGTTTCTCATTTTCAATATAAATTCCAAATTTAAAACTATTAGTTGATTAAGTTGATTTTGATTAAATAGTTAATTAGATATGATTTTTGTTAGGGAACCTCGATAGATGAATATACTTAATTCTGAAAATTAAGAATATAAGTCATTTAAAATAATTGTTATGAATCGAAACGTAAAAGATAAATTGGAATTTTTATGAATATTGTTATTACTATATGGATAACTACTTGATAGCTATTTTGAATGATAGCTATTTGATACATTTAAGTGTGAACTCTGTAATGGATTGTGTTAGAAATGAATATCCTTAAATGATAACACTTATAAACTTGAATTGACAAATGATAAGAAATATATTTATATGTCGTTATTACAGTTGAATATGGTAGATGATGTTATAATGATGGAGGATGGGCTTTAGATTGGATTTTTTTACCCGATGGATGGGCTGTGTGTATGGTGTTGATATTTGTGATGTATAAAATATGGATAGCCCAATTTATAAAGAAAATGTTGCCAGATTTTCGACAGAAAGGGATTATTAAAGAATTAGGTCTGTTGCATGGTTAATAAGAGTAACTATTAAAACTATTAATATACTTACCATTCTAGCATTACTATTATACTATTAACATTATTAGTATTCTCTTTATTATTATTATTATTATTATTATTATTATTAGTGATATAGAACATTAGTTACTAAAAGAACCTTATGCTTTATTAAAGTGTCAATATACTATTAACATTATTAGTATTTCTCCTTTATTAATTAATTATTATTATTATTATTTATTCATTAGTGATATAGAACATTACGTTACTAAAAGAACCTTAATGCTTTATTAAAGAGTGTCAATTAGAATAAATAAATAAACAAAGAAAACAAATAAATAAATAAAGGAGTTTGTCTATGTAGATTAATAAGTTTAAAGGTAAGCCAGCTAATAATGATTAATAAATTAGCTAACGAATGAGAATTAAGTTTTTTTTTTTTTTTTTGAAGTAGACATTCTTTAATTTAGGAAATTGGTCTCTTCTAGATGCTTATTTTTTTTTTTTTTTTTTGGAAGTAGAATTCTTATTTAGAAATTGTCCTTCTAGATGCTTATAAAGTTCGAGAACGTCAAGACAAAAGCTAGAAGGGAACAGTAATAAATTAAGTCCTGTTAAGGACAATAAGAAAATGTGAGTAGTGTTAGATAATTCGCATCATCCACCTGCATTTGCATCCATGCATATACGGCTAAATGCTAGACATGCATTATTAATCAGTAAATTGTTTTTTTATGTTGCATTATTTGTTACTATTGGAAATGATTTGATTAATTGTGATTTGCTTCATGTGTGTGGAATTGGAATGAAGTGTGTCGCTGTTGGATTTGTAAGGGCTGTCTATGATACCGTCGGCCATGTATGAGGGTATCAACAGCCCGTGTGCATCTGATGGAATATGATATGGAAAACCACAAGGGTGGCCTCCTGTTGGTATGGAAAAGAAAAAATAATAAAAAAAGATATAAAATAAAATAAATACATGGTAGTTTGATCTCAAAGTTTTGATAAAATAAGATCTTGAAGAAAACTAGTGATATAAAGTACAAATTGTTAGATATTAAAATTAGTAACGCTAAGGGATATATCAAATCATGAATTAAGGAAGCCAATTGTAAGTCTAGTATGAGAAGTAGTGGTCTATAGAATTGTAGTATGATGAAACATGTATAGGAAGTCTTGAATAGAAAGTGCTTGTTTTGTAAGATAGAGTAGCAGTGGATGGACAACTTCTAAAGTTATTTTATCACTAACCAGTAAGGTGGATCCCTAAGGGGGGAAGAACCCTCATTAATTAAGGATTACATCCAAAGTTAGGTCGTTAGTTTCTGTATCCTCAAAGTGGAGTTAGAATTGGTTATTGGTAATTTGGAGTTGGGTCATATGATCACATGCATTGAACTAGGTTATCATTACTTGTTTATCGAAGAGCTATATGGGTGGTGCACCAAGGGCATGATGGCATGCATTACTTAGTAAATTGTTATTTTGTGTTGCATTATTTGTTGCTATTGGAAATGGTTTGATTAGTTGTGATGTTCTTCATGTATGCTTTGCTTGTATGGAATTGGAATGAAGTAGGTCACCGTTGGGTTTGTGAGGGCGGTCTATGATACCGTTAGCCATGTATGGGAGATAGACGCCCCCGTGTACATTTGATGAAATATGATATGGAAAACCACAAGGTGGCCTCCTGTTGGTATGGAAAAGAAAAGAGAGTATAAAAAAAATGAGTGGGTTGGTCAAGTGAGGTTGAGACCGGTCTGCGATGTATGGGGATCGACTCCCTGGTGCACACGTGATGAGAGGGCGGGCCATGTGTGAGGACTGCTCGTCTCGGGTTTTGGTGACGCCATTGACCAATCTCCACTTGATGTGATTCTATGAAGGTGTTACTATTTGTGATTACTGTTGCTATGTCATTTGTGTGATCGACTGCATGATCATATAATTAGTCGAAAGACTAAATTGATTTACACATCCATTTGTGTGATTGTGTGGAGTGAGAAGATTATCTAACCCTACCCACTGAGTTTAGGCACTCACCCCTGCCTTACTATTTTTTCCCAAGTCTTAAGAAGTAAAGAAAGAACCATAGACACACATAAATTGAACATCATCTAAAGAAGAGCATTAGAGATGTATATAGAGGTTCCACAATTGTATTCCGAATGGGTTATAATTGAATAAGATAGTTATACAAATTCTATCCCATACAATAATTTCATTATGATGTATTACACAACTATGAGGAGTTAACTGTAATTGAATAAATGGAGTTAACTGTGAAACATTTGGATGGGCCTACAACCTTGCTTATATGGATTTGACTAGAGGCCATGATATGTATAGTGTACTAACTTAATGAATTTAGGTTTACTACAGACCTATGAGGCCTTAAGCTCACCCAGGTCCTAGTGTTGATTCGATCCTTGGAAATGGGTCGTGACACTTATCCATTATTGAGTTGATATTTTAAAACTTTTGAATTTTCATGCTCTTGAATATTTGTCCTTGATGTTTTTCGTTGAAACTGAATTTTTCTTTTGGCATTGAGGACAATACCAAGTTCAAGTGTGGGGGAGATTCATATTCAGGGGAATTTAATTTTGTTAGTGTGCAAATCTTTTTTGTTCATACATACGTCCATACAACAAACATTTTCATACATGTTTTCATACTTGCTTAATATATCTTTTGACAAAAAAAAAATATTAAAATTTTTTGCAAATTTTTAAGAGATTATGTGTTTTATTATAATGAGAATTGTTTTGATGGATGAAAAAGAGTAGCTTAAGAGTTTCAATATGTTAATGATTTAGATAAGTTTAAGAGAAAGGATGTTCATAATGATATTAATGATTAGTCTTGTACAAATACTTTCTCTAAAAATGTATGTTTATCATTCCATTATAATGAAATTGTGAGTTCTTAGAGTAAGCTTTGTATGCATGAATGTGATTTTCTAATTGTCTTGTCAGTACTAGAACAAATCGTCTAAACCTATTGAGGCGAAATCCTAGTGTACACATGATTGAGAAATGATCTAGGCATTCATTGTTTTAGCTTATTTTATCCTTAACCACCCTTTTCATATTATCCCTTGTTAACCCCTTTGAGTCTATTTTCAGACTTTTATTTTTCATTTAACCACACTAAACCTTTGCCCTTTAACCTCAAACACTATATCTTATCCTGTATGAGAAGGAATTGTATGAGAAAGTAAAAGGTGCATTGGGAGTAAAAAAAAAAATTAAAAAAAAAAAAAAAAAGGGAAGTAAAACAAAAAATTAAAAAAAAAAAAAAAAAGGAACAGAGAAAAAACAAAACTGTAAAATTCAAAAAGTCAAAAAAAAAAAAATTAAAAAAAAAAAAAAAAAGGAACAGAGAAAAACAAAATGAATTCAAAGTCAAAGCTAGCATCAAAATTCAAAGAAAAAAAGAATCTACAAACAAGTATACAAAGAAGTAAGTGTGGAAGTGAGAACAAGGAAATATAAGAACAAGTTCATCAATTCAAAGTAAGTGTGGGAGTGATATGCTAGCAATTAAAAAGAAAAACTCCTTCCAAAGATAAAATGCAAATCCTTAGTGTATCTTGATCTTTCTCATAATGATTCCTCTCATTTTGTTTGTTGACCTTGTTGCTTCCTTTGATAATTAACCAATACCCTTAACCCTGTTACAACCCTTATAAAGACCTTTTAATCTCTTGAGTGTGTGCAGTACATTAGTGGAGATAGGGATAGTAGCTTTGCTTATGGGACTTGGAAAAATTCAATTCAAAATATTCATTAGAGACATTAGAAGCTTGCTAAGTATATACATAGCTTATTTAAGTAAAGCAATTTCCTGGTTTGCGCATACAGATTTAGACAAGTAATTTGGGCATTCCTAAAAGTCGATTCATACAATGGAAATTCAACTTCTTAATACTTTGAAAAGATATTAACATTTGATCCTCTTTAAGTTGTCTTTGAAAAATCCAAAATTTTCAATTCTTTTCTTATTATCTTCAAACTACCTCCTATGTGTCTTTTTGTTAATTGCTTGAGGACAAACAATATTTAAGTGTGGGGGAACTTGATAACACAGGAAAATATGTACAATTTCATATATATCTTCTATAATTTAAATGCATTTTAAGTTGTCTAATTAGTAAAATAGTCTCATTTCTAGCTAATTTCTTCTTTGTTTAAATTAATCATGAGCTAAATTTATTTTTTATTATTTTAGGCAAAAATATGTAGAAGAAGAGCTTGATTTGATAGTGCATACGTCATCCCTAAATCTGCATTCGAAATGTCCAACGAAACGACCACGTTGAAGGTCGTTTCAAAGCTACACAGTAGCTTTTCCTGCTGGCCAATTAGTTCTACGAGGCACCCTTGCTGGCCACTCTTCTTTGTATTATTTTATTGCTTTCTTTGGCTTGGATGGTGGAACTTTACGGCAATCGTAAAGAGAGAGGAGTAGTATATAAAGAAAGATATTACAACAAAGAACTCAGCTCCCAAAAATCCAAAGTGTTGCTGCACATGCAAGTCAAAGGCAGCAAGGAGAACCAATTCGGCCCCAACAAGTGAGGAAGAAGAAGTTGGCCAAGTGGACAAATAGAGAAGAAAGGAAAATGGAGGGAGTAGCAATTTTAAAAGACTTGGAACGTTAGACACGCAAACAAGAAAAAAAGGAAAGTAAGTAGTTTGTTTAGTAACTTATGCTATTTAACTCCTTATTCCAATTTTTGCTTTTGATAATTATTTTATTAAAATATGGTTAATCTCTAAATCTAGTTATAGGAACTATTTGTTAGTTTAATGAAACTAAGAATAGTTTGATTTATTTTTATATGTTTATATTTTCATGATTTAATGTGTTTAAACTTAATGCCTGTGAATATGTTGGTATCCATATTCGCATGATTTTAGACCGACTTGTATGATTGAGAAATTTACAAGTTAGTTGGAACCTACATATTAAATCTAGAAGTTTAGACCTAGAAATAGGATAAGTTATTTGAGGGTAAAAAGAATTAATACCGGCTTAATGAGTTTTAATCACGTTATGCTACGAGAGGAGATGTCACATGATTTTAACATTCTATTTAAACTCGAGAGAAAAACTTAAATACTTTAAGTTAATTCTTCTTCAGGAATAGGTATAATCCATTAAATCAACTGTCCGCGATTTGCATTAAGCTAATGGATATTCCATGGCTAGATTACCTCTACTTATTAATAATTTGTATTTGTGGATGACTTTGGCTTGCTGGCTATTATTTATTAGTTTTATTTATAAATTTATTATTTATTATTTGGATAACACATCGCGAAGTTCTAGATAATCAGAAGCTAAATATTCTAATAATCAATTAATCAATTCATGTGGGGACGATATTTTTTTTATAGTATTTATATGACCCGTGCACTTGCGGAGTATGTATCAGCGAGCCAATAAGTTTTTGGCGCGATAGCCTACTTGGACCTTGACAACGAGTCCGCATCAACAGTGGCATGGATCCGAGATCCAATATGTTACCGGAGATTGGCAAAACTTTTAGCCATGGTGGCTGTTGTTGGTGGGCTCCATGTCTTATTTTTCTCTGATTCAGTAGTAGTAGGTACTCCATTCCATCCTTTTTTTTTTTTTTTTTTTCAATATGTTACCGATGGAGATTGGCAAACTTTTAGCCAATGGTGGCTGTTTGTTGGTGGGCCATCCCATGTCTTATTTTTCTCTGATTTCAGTAGTAGTATAACTCCAATTCCATCGCTTTTTTTTTTTTTTTTTTTTTTGGCGGTGGGAGGCTTAACTCTATCTTAGCATATATACTTGAGTTTCTAATGTTTTTCGCTTAACTGTGTAAGTAGTTTGGCAACTGCTACGTATTTTGGATAAGAAAACTTTATCTTCTTGAGCCTCTATTTGTTTTTTTTTTTTTTTTTTGCGTGGGAGCTTATCTTCTTAGCTTATACTTGAGTTTCTAATGTTTCCTTAACTGTGTAAGTAGTTGGCACTGCTACGTATTTTGGATAAGAAAACTTTATCTTCTTAGCCTCTATTTGTTTGCAAAAAATAATTTAATCACTTAAAAAACTTGTTCTAAATTTTTTAATGTTTGCATTACTCAAAAGAATTAGTCAACGAAAAATATATTTATTAAAGAAAAATTAAGTCATTTTAAAGAAAAATGACATTTTCTTTTCAAAAAGCAAAACATTTTTAGAATATTAATATTATAACCTGAAAAATACAATTATATTAATCCATTAATCATTAATATTTACCACGATCAATCACCACCAATCATTATTTTGTTTATTGGCTACTGCCAAATGTCACTAGCACCAACCACAATTTATCATTTTTATGCATTTTTCTTTTTTAATAATAAATTTTTAAAATATAAAATTTATATAATTCTAAATAAGTGTTTATAGTGTGTTATAAATTATAAATTTTAATATTTTTAATAAATTTTTAATATTGCAACTAAATATAATAGAAATAAAATTTTATGAAAAATATTTTTCAAAGATAAATTACTTTGTGAAAACATACCAAGTTTTGATACTTTATTTCATAAGAGCAATTGAAAGTGTAATTGCAAACGTACATAATAAGATTATAATTCTAAAACTATAAGTCCCTAAATTATCTCCTGTTTTAAACTCACTCTCCAATTTTCGGAAATCATCTCGAATTCAAAACTATATCATATTGAATATAAAGCTAAAGCCTACGAATATTATTGATGCATCTCAATATTCATAAGCCTGCAAGAAAAATGCAAGTACAGGGAGAATCATTTATTTCAACTTAAATAGGATAATCTCTATTTGGAATTTAGAGTCTTAATCGGACAATATTATTTGATAATAACAAGAGAAATTGATCGTTTATTCAGAAAATTTTCTTCTTTGGTATTGCTTTTGCTGGTTTGAGCTTTCTAACTGTAAATCCCATCCTTTCATTCATGTCTAGAGTATCTACAGCAGAATGGCTGTCAAGCTTCCAATCAAAACAGTGAAGCAGAGAGGCTAAAGCAAATTGAACTATGCGGTGAGCCAATGGTATGCCTACACAAATTCTTCTTCCCGATCCAAATGGTAACAACTCAAAGTTTTGGCCTTTGTAGTCAATATTGGAGCCTATAAATTTTTCAGGCTTGAAAGACAATGGATCTTCCCAAGCATCTGGGTCTCTGCCAATACTCCATGCATTTACAAAAACTTGTGTGTCTTTAGGTATTTCATAGCCCATGAAGTTTGTGTCTTGTAATGTATTTCTTGGAACTAACAATGGGATTACAGGATGCAATCTCATCGTTTCTTTGACTACTGCTTGTAAGTATGGCAATTCATCTATGTCACTCTCCTCAACCTTCCTTTTTCCTATCACTTGATTCAGCTCTTCTTTGACTTTCATCATTGATTCTGGGTTACTGAACAGCTCTGACATCGCCCATTCAATAGTTCCACTAGTAGTTTCAGTGCCACCAAAGAATATTTCCTGCACAGCAACAGATCAATCATAAGTTCAAAAAACAGCAACATTTATGAATCAATTAGGCGAAAACTCTAATATTACTAGATCAAAGCGTCTTGGTCAAATAAATATAGTTTATTAATTAACTTTATGATATAAGCTTTGCCTCCAAAATTAATCTGTCTTAAATCTTTTTAACATCTTGCATTACGGCTAGCAATTTAATATTTGATTAGTACTAACAGATTTGGTTGGATTGACATGAATAAACTGTTAAGAGAGAAAGAGAGAAAAATGTTTTACCAATATTATTATGTGCATATTGTGGGTTGAGATCTTATCAGGTCCTTTGCCATCACCTTCATACTCCAATAATGCATCCAATAAGTCCCTTTTCACATTTTCTTTCATTAATTTCTTCTCTTCAACTCTCTCCTTCACAAACTTGTCCACTATATTTATGGTTCTTCCTAAAGCTACCTTCATGTTCTTTTTTACTCTTTGAGGATCTAGACCTTTCAAAAACGGAAAAAAATCAGCAATATTTGGCTTCCCACCCCACTCCATAACCTTATCCATGGCATCAAAGAACTCAGTTCCCTCTTTGGACTGAGCATTCAAAAGATCCTTTGAGAGAACAAGATTTCCTATCAAATTAAATGCCATTACAAATACATAACGAGCAACCACCACCTCCCCTGAATCTCCTTTTGCATTTGCCGTGGCCACATCCTCCTCAATATACTCTATCATCTTGTCTATGCACTTTTGGCGAATCAAAGCCGAATCATTGATTTTCTTGCTGGTCATAAGCTCAACCGTGACTGTCCGGCGAAGAAATTGCCAGTAGGAGCCATATCGGCCAAAAGCAAGCGAACCCTGATAGTAATTATGAGCTGTCCAAGATTCTGGAACTTTCCGGTCACTGAAAGTGATGTCATGATTCTTGAACAGTTCTTCAGCTGCCTTGGCAGATTGAATAACGAGTGTGTTGGAGCAACCGAGGCTTAACCAAAGTACAGGGCCGTACTTGAACCTTAGGTTGTATAAGGTCCTATGTGGCATAGATCCAAGATGCAGTATGTTGCCGAAGATCGGCCAAGGCTTTGGCCCTGGTGGTCGTTGCCGATTGGCTCCATGTCTGGCTTTTCTCTGATTCAGCAGCAGAAGTACTATAGTTGCCAAGAAGAGAAGGCTAAAGCTGGCAAGTAAGTTGTCATAGCTCCACTCCATTTTCTTTTCTTTTTGTGTGGGAGCTTATCTTCTTAGCTTATTTTGAGTTTTTAATATTTGTATAGAAAGAAAATTCTTTAACTGTGTAAGCAAGAAATTTTGTATAGGCACGTATTTTGTATAGGGAAATTTATTCCATCCTTTGATTTTTGAGTGATTCTTAGAGATTAAATGATAAAACATATTCCTTCCTGAATACAAGTGATTTTAGAGTAATACTTTTATCTTAAAATATAAATCTTTTTTGAGTATTTTAAAAAGCAATGTAATATGTTTTTATAGTATTACCCTTATTAATATTAAATATAATAATTAATCTTCACAACTTAACCTTAATTTTAAGATTAACCGTAATTTAGTTAAATTATTTTTGATTTTGTTATAATTTAAGAAAATTAATTATTTCCTTAATCACTATATAAAAAACTCAAACAATTTATATTTTGGAATAAAAAATAGTTTAAAATAATAAAATATAATTAGTTAGGCTCCGTTTGTTTCTAAACAATAACATTACTTAGAGAACTTTTTTCTAGATTTCGAATGCTTGGAAAATATGTTTATCAAAGGAAAAATTGAGCCATTTAAAAAAAATGACATTTTCTTTTCAAAGGGCAAAACATTTTTAGAAATATTAATATTAATGTTAATATATTATAGCATGATAAATACATTTATATAAATCCGTTGATGATAATAGTTATCACAATCAATTACCACCAAAAATTATTTTTATTATTGGCCATTAGCAGTCACGGGCATCTAAGACAATTTATCATTTTTTATATTTTTTCCTATATTTAATAATAAATTTTTAAAATAAGAAAGTTATGTAGTTCTAAATAATTTTTTATAGTATATATACAAATTATAAATTTTAATATATTTAATTAATTTTTAATAAAATTAATAAAATTATAATTCTACAAATATAAATGAGTCGAAAATTATGTATATAAGAAATTCCAAAGATCAAAACAACACGCATCACAAAAAAAAAAAAAAAAAAAAAAAAAAAAAAAAAAAAAAAAAAAAAAAAAAAAAAAAAAAAAACCATCCAAAATTCCAATCACCAACTATTTTTTTCAAAAAACCATTTTTTTTAAAAAAAAATTGATCCACTGATAAATAAAGTTGAGAAAATAGCAAAAAATTGAATAAACAAAAATTAAACCCTAAGGGAACGACCCATTTCCCACCATTAGAGAACCAAAAAAACCCGGACTTCAAAAAACAAAACAAAGTCCAAAGAAAATAACGTGAAGGGAAGTTTTTTGCAGCTAAACACACAAAAAGATATTCTTATTTGAAGGCCCACTCAAAAGGGTTAATTAATTTTTTTTCTTTTTGGTCATTTTTAGTCAAGGTTACAGTTATGGGTATTGGAAAATCATTTTAGTCAAGCGTCAGGTTTGCTTCGGTTAAGTTCAAATTTAAAATTTTCTCAATTTACAGTTAAAAAATATATTTTTAGGACCGAAAGATTATGTCATGCACACAATAAAAAATTAGGGATGTTACCAGCTAATCTAACAATTGGAGTCGTCATATATTAATTTCAATATAAATTTAGAGACTCCTTTATATTTTTTTCGATATTTTCAAATTCAAAACTGAAAAATATTTTGTTTTTTAATTTGTCGGGCAACAATACTGCTGGAATAGCACTTCATCCAATTATGACAAATGCGTGCAATAAAGGTTCCAGGCTTCATATATTTAACCAGTACAAATAATTTATTATTATAGTACTGGTTTATCAGAAGAAACCTAAAATCACTCGACATTATAATTTAATATTCGTAATCTTCAGTATTAATTTAAATCTAAAAGAATGACTCTTAACTTTGACTAACTGATCACATGAAATATGGGACTAATAAATTTTGCTGACATTGAATAATAGTAAAATTAATGTTCTTTAAAGCTTCGCCTTAAGGCTGTACATTCACCCATTGTAATTTGTCCAATCTAACAAGCAATTCAATCCAATCCAATCCAATCCAGTAGGTTGAGATATAATGAATTGGGGTGAAGAACATTTTATAATATTACGGTTAGATTGGATCATGGGTTTCATTAGATAAATCCAAAGACCCGACCCACCCATAAATAATAATATTGTGTAATTATGAATTATTTAGCTTAATTTGATTTTGGATTTATAATTTGGAATCATTAAATACTAAAATTGTTTACATATTTAATACGATATTGGCTTTAAATTATTGTTTTTTTCTTTAGTATTAAACTCGTTGGAATTGTTGCTATTGGAATACTTAGTTCCGTTTTATAATTACTTGTCAACATTTTTAGAAATACCACAAAAGATTTTTCCCTTTTCCATATCCTAGTTAACTGATTATAGACGAAATGTATAAATTCAGCTCGTGGTTTTCTCGAAAAAAAAATTTGTATCCACTTTTAATTTTCACTTTGATGAATTTAGATACTTCCAATTTATAAAATTACATCTAATAAACACTTCAATTATAAATTATTTTATCTGGAACACCCTAACTTATAAAATTAGATCGATAAATATATTTTGGAGGTAGTTGCAAAAAAAAACGAAAAACTATATTATTCAAAATTTATACTAATCATACATAAAATGTAATATGTGTACATACAGAACTAAAAATTCTAAAACATTTATTATTGTTAAGTGCAGAGGGTCGCTGCATATTACTAAAATTCTTAACTTTAAAAGCAAAATAAATCTCGTAAAATTGTCTGAGGCTGGCACAAAAATTTTTATAAAAATTAGATGATATATGCATAACATTTAGAACTTAATGATAGGACAATGATAGTTTGGAGGCTAAATTTGCAATACTCTAAAGCACATAAGTTAAATGGAATAATGTGGATTGAGCTTTCATTTATTGTAGATCAAGTTAGTAAGTTTATTAGTCCTAGTTGGCAAGTTCTTTTAGTTGTTGCTAATGTCATTAGAGTTAGTTACAGAAGAGTTTTACAATAACAGTAGCTTAGAATATCTTACACTACAATACAGTAGCTAGATAATAATATCGATAGTTGGATTGCATTTTCATCTCTTGGTCAAATAGGAAACACGGAGTCCTGCAACTGTAAGTGGTAGAAGGTGGACCAACATTTGCCTCCATTTCTTAAGAAGAAAAGAGGGCTAATGAGCTTAGTTACTTTCCTATTTATTGTCACCCCCCCTGGTAACAATTGGAGATTCTTTTAAGTGGTGGAAGCAAGTAATTAGGAATATGCTTGTGGAAACATTCCTTAACTCTTTAAGGGATGACAAGTTTTTTAAGAGTTGAAAAGCATCAATAATCATGGATTTTGAGGATTTCGTCTTACTTTTTTGGGATGGGGAAGGGGGGGTGTGAACATGGTCTGAAAGGACTTCAAGAGTCAGATGTCAATTTGTTGGTTAAGAATGTCGGTCATTTGTATACCTTTAAGAATATAAAAGAATATAAGTGTTACGGTCAGATTAAACAACATAGGTCAATAGAGGAACATTGTTAATAAACCCAAGAATGGCTCTGACATATAAGTTAAAAAAATGCCTTATGATATATGGGTTAGGGCAAGAATTTGAAGACAAAGAGGGTGCTTAGGGACACTAGGGCTTCAAATGGAGAAACAAAAAAAAAAAAAAAACTGGTATTTCTCAAAAGTTACTCAAAAAAGTCCAAGGTTTCAAGATTTCTAAAGGCCAATTGTTAGATTAAAGGAAACGTTCCCTAAGGTATGGGATGAAGACAACACCAAAATGTAGGATATGGTTTAACTAATAGGTTTATTTTTATAGATAATTTTAGCAGTTTTATTCCAGTTTTTATTTGTTTTTTGTTAATTTTATTTTTATTTCTATGCTAAATTATTTATGTTTTCAATAAGCTTCCATTGAATCACATTTCAGTTAATCTTAAGAATTTTTGTAGGATTTGATTAGGAAACTAGGAAAATTACAGAAAAGAGTGAAGTTAAAAGCCTTTTCAAACGAGGCACGGCCCTGGGCGTATAATCCAGCACCCCTGCTTAAATTCAAGGAAATCATCATGGAGAACTCAGAGCTTAGCATTGCCCCAGCCATGCTATCAGCACGCCCCATTGCTTTCAAGAGGAATGTCAATCCAAGGCGGCATGCTCATCTGAGCAGGCCCGTGCTGCCATCACACGCCTTGAAGACTCAGGAGTTTAGCACGCCCGTGCTAATTGCCTTGGACTTCATATTGGGTGTCGAGAAATGACAACTCTAGCCCGTGCCACTTGCAGGACCCTAAACTTGAGATGCTTTATGATGTACCAATGTTAACATCCCTTCCCGGGTCCACCCATAAACCCGAATAGACCGAACCGCATGATGCTATCAACTGGTGACTTATGGACCTGGTTCATGCTGAAATCATAAATGTATAATGCGAATATAACATCATGCTGATGTTGTTATAGAATAATGTTACTTAATATATTATTACATAAAAACAATCGATGATACAACTTTAGTTTGCCAAAATAATTAATAGTAAAAATAGGGATATCCCAACTGGTGAGAACAACACTAATAATAAATTTATATGTACATAATACATGCCAACATAAATATTAAAGGGTAGGAACAAAAAAAGATTAACACAATTACAAAAAAAAATAGAAGAAGGATAGAGCTACCCTGAAGAACTTGAGTCTTCTACAGATAAGAACTGCGCAGTTGTAAGCTGACTCTCTACGGGTCTTCAAGACTACAAAACCTGCGAGGTAAACAGGTAAACTCGCTTGAGCAAAATAAAAGGCTTCAGTGAAGATATCTACAACATAAAAGAAACAAGTAGCACATACATGAATGTAGGAATAAGCATGTAAATGCCATATGCGGGATAATTAAACATATAAGCACATATAACATATCCGTTCATTATACCTTGATTATCTTCGTACTGTTGTAATACTTGTATGATTTTTCATGAAATGTAGTCAAAGATATTCTGTATGGCTCCATAAGGTTATAGTGAAACCGAAGTGATAAGAAAATACTGTATGAAACTGGATGAATACTGTATGCTTGGCTGCTATGGCCTATATATAATTTCATATCCACTCAACGGCTGTAGCCGGAGTATCGAACTGTATGGGATGCCAGGATCTGCTATCCTATGTCGCGAACATAGCCTTATCTAAGTCGTTTCTACCTAACCTCAATGAGCTAATGTTGTATGTCGAATGAATATAACCACAACATCATATTAAATAGTTCATAACTTCATAAATCAGTAATGTTTATTAGAATTCACATCATGTTGCATGCGTGCATGTGTTTTGCATACATGTTCTAATGTTTGTATTTTTGTTTTAAAATGATTGGGGAGGCATACAAGATTGAGCAAAGGAATCCAATGCATAGAAAATGAATTTTCAAAAAGTGCAGTTGAAAACAAAAGTTCGCGAGCGCGCCTTGCAAAGTCTCGAGGCGAGATGCAAAATGAGAGTCATCGCGGGACGCGCGCAGTGCAAAAGTCGCGAGCGCGAGATGTGCAAAAAATGGAGAGGCAGTGAGTTGGCGCGGCACAAGTCGCGAGCTCGTCATCAATTTCGCGAGGCGCGCGTCGCGTTTTCCAGCCTGCACAGTCTGTACTCTTTGGTTCATATCCTTCTCAATACACAACTCCGATTTGAAGATTTCAAAAAACCCATGCTAAAGCTAACACATAGAGGAACAGAATAAACTCTTCTAATAAAACTTCCTAATTCCATCATTAAAATGGGTTCAAAATCAAAGATGAAGTTACTGGTTAAAATTTCACAGCAAAAAACCTGTTTTTCAGCATAAACTTCACTATTTACTTTGCATTTATTCAATTCCTCCCTGTTTTCTCACCATTACCAGTCCTCCCACTCAACATGAAGCAATATTGTTCATTTAGCAAACACCCCACCACACAAATTCTCATGCCAAAGAAAATGGTAAATGAAAAGAGATTATCAAAACCTTTACTCCAAAAAAGCTTGAGCTCTTCTTTAACTTCCTTTTTTCTACTACCTTTGAACTCACTTCACCTATAAATAAAGAATTTCTTAGAATATTCTAAAAATAGCACCAATATGATCAATTATGAACTTCAAGAAGGTTACTTTACTGGGTAGAACGAGAAGTTGAAGTTAAGGCTTAACTACTATGAAAATGGGATGGAGGAAAGGAAGCGAGATGCAAGTAAATGAAGATAGGATGGAAAATGGGGGAGTGAAATGGTTATTACGGGTAGGCCATCAAAATATCAGATGAATTTTGATGTGAAACGTCCTTTAAAGGTACCTCAATTGTCAACAGGTTACTACTTAAAGAACCCCAAGCTTGATCTTTTAATGGCAAATAAATCTCACCCATATGCTTTGATTTTTTTCCTCACTCAAGTTAAGTCCACTTATAATCCCATGTCTACCCCAACCGGGTTTTGGTTTCAACTGACCTACTTCGACTCTATTGCTAAGACTCGGACTCGTTAGGATGTCACAATTTTTGCTCCCGCTCCTAAATAAAAACTTTCAATCCCGAAGTTTACCTGTTGTGAACATGGCGGATACTGTTGTCGCATGGTGTCTTCAGAATTCACCAAAGTTGCTTCTTCTTGTCTTATGATTCCTGCAAGAACTTTTTACCAATGCTATTTTCTGTTCCGTAATTCTTTAATTTCTCTGGCTAAGAATCTGAACTGGTTCTTCTTCATAAGATGAGATCCGGCTGAATGTTCAAATCTCTTCTGCTGATTAAACACGTGTGATGGGTTCTGATCTGTATCTCCTTAAACATGATTACGTGAAAGGACATTATGAATTCGATCTTAAGGTCGAATGGTAACGCTAGGGATAGGCTAAATGGTCCTAACACGTTCAACAACCCTCGTAGGACCAAATAACTAGGGCTAAGGCTTTTACCCTTTCGGGTACAAACCTTTAGGATTTCTTTTTCCCATGGTGAACTTCAGAAATACTTTATCACCAAACCGAGTACTCAAATATCCTTCTCTTTAAATCGGCATGGACTTCTGTCGATTTCACTTGCTGCTTCTTCAGTCGTTTTTTTGATGATCCAAGCTTCCCTCTTCTGTTTCCTCTTAACCAAATCTGGACCCAAAATCTTCTTCTCACTCAGTTCATGTCCCAAACACACAGGTGGTCCTACATTGTCTACCATAACTAATGCTTCATATGTTGCCATCTTAATGCTTGATTGGTAGCTGTGTTTGTAGGCAATTCATGAGAGTACAAACTGTCCCAACTGCTTTCAAATTCTATAACACATGATCTCATCATGTCTTCCAGGGATTTGAATTACTCTCTCTGATTGGCCATCTGTCTGAGGATGAAAATGCAGGCTTGAAATGCAATTTTGTCCTTAATGCTTCCTGCAGTTTACCCCAAAACTTTCGATGTAAACCTTGGATCACGAGTAGAGATAATGGGATGATGGAACTCTATGTAGTCGAACTTATTTCTCTAACATGAAAATTTCTGCTAACTTGTCCAGAGAAAGTCCATCCTAACTGGTAGAAAGTGCGCGGACTTAGTTAATCTGTCTACAAATACCCATACTTGCATCATGCTTCCGCTGGCATCTGAGGTAATCCAGAAGTAACAAAAAAATCATCGTTGATCTAGATCCCACTTCCATGTTGGCACTGGATTAGGATAAGTTAACCCAGCTGGCAATTGTGTTTCTTGCTTGTACTTGTTTGACATTATTAAACATCTTGTTACAACATTTTCTGATATCTTTCTTCATGCCCGCACCAAATAGCCTTTCTTCAAATCTTGATACATCTTGGTACTACCTGGGATTAGCATTGTATATGCGACTGTTATGAGCTTCATACAGAATCTTTGTCTAAGCTCCCCTATCTTGTGTACAACAACTCTGTCTTCATAGAATAAGGACTCCACTGTTATGCCAATCTGAAAAATTTTCCACCATGATTCTTCCTGTAACTTGTTTTCACCCATAGTGCTGTTTGTGCACTTTCTTACTGGTGCTTCTGCAACTTCCTAACCAAGATGGCTGTGTACTTGCATCTGTGCTAGAATAATTCCCTGCTGGTTGCAAACTCCGCATGCAAATTCTATTGCTCTCCAAAGCAAACAATGATTTCGGCGCATAAAGGGCATCAAGCACCACATTAGGCTTGCCCGGTATGGTAATTAATGAACAATAATCATAATTAGCCAGAATCTGCATCCACTTCCGTTGTCTTGAATTCCAAATTCTTTCGTGTCGGAAAATACGTTTAAACTTTTGATGGATCTGTGTAAATGTGGACACTTTTCACGTTACAGATAATGCCGCCATACTTTGAATGCTAGAACAATGGCTTGCCAGTTCTAAATCATGGGTTGGATAATTCAAGTTCATGTGGCTTTAAACTGTCTGGAAGAACATAAGCTACCCACTTTCCTGTTCTTGTGCATGAGTACACATCCTAACCCAGTAGAGAGGCGATCACTGTAAATCTCAAAGTCTTTACCTGACACTGGCTAGTCAACACTGTGGTTGCTTCAGTCAACTTTTTACTTCAAAGTGTCAAAACTCTGCTGACATCTATCCTCCCATTTGAAAATACGACTGCTTTCTTCAATAATCTGTGTTAATAGTGAGTGCATGATAGAGAAGTCCCTTTACGAAACCTTCTGTAATAGCCGGCTAAACCCAGAAAAACTTCGACTTCTGTGACATTCTGGTGCGTCTCCAAACAAGCAATAGCATTCAATCTTATGAGGATCCACTCTAAAACCCCTCCAGATGACCACCACATGCTCCTAAGAAAGAAACTTCTTCCAGCCAAAACTCACACTTTACTGAGCTTGGCATAAAGCTCGGTTTATCCCTCAGTGTCTGGAAGTACAATTCGCAAATGTTTATCATGTTTCTGACTTATCTTTGGAGTTAACCAAAAGTCATCTATTAAACACCCACCACAAACTGATCCAAGATATGAATGAAACACGCGGTTCATGCAGATCCATGAAAACCGCTGGTGCATTTGTTAGACCGAAGGCATGGGACTAAATTCAAGTGACCATATCGGATTCCTGAATGCTAGTCTTAGCGATATCTCCCTTTATCCGCAACTGGATTGTGGGTATCCCGACCTAAGCGAATCTTAGAAAAACATACCTGCACCTTAGGCTGATTCAAACAAATCATCGATTCGAGGCCAATGGATTAACTTAATTCTGATTGTCAGTTTGTTCAGTTGCTTCGTAGTCAATGCACAATCTGGAATTTCCATCTTTCTCTTTACAAAATAATACCGTGCTCCCCAAGGTGATACACTGGGTCGTAATGAAGCCTTGGTCCAATAACTCCCTGCAGCTGAATCTTTAACTCTTTTAACTCTGCTGGTGCCATTCTTATAAGGTGCAATTGATTACTGGTGCTGCTCCAGGATAAGACAATCATGGGTAAACCCACTTCCCTCCTTTTGGTGGTAACTCTTCTGGAAATACGTCTGGATAATCCAACACACTGGTTGGTATATCTTGCACTTTAACGTTCCTTCTCTGCCTGAATGCACATTTACCAAGTATGCTTCACAACCCTTTCTGATTAATCTCTTTGCTGGCCATGGGGCTGGATATCATAACATTACCCAGAAACTCTCGCCGCTTTCCCGACTACTGTATCTCCTCCCCTGCTGTTGTATATAGTGTCACCCTTTTCTTTGCACAATCAACTATAGCCTGATGTCTGGATAGCCACATCCATACCCAGAATAACATTCAAATTCTCTAAATGGTAAACTCCATTAAGATCTCCTGAAACTCTTTTCCATGAATAACAATGGACCATCCTTCAACCACTTGTATGAGTTTGTACTACATCTCCTAATGCGATTTGTAACTAACATACCCTGACTCACATATGCAAACTTCTACCCTTAACCCAGGTTTAGGTACAACTAATGTATGACGTGAGATTGATCCAGGATCAATTAAAAGCAGAAAACTGTATGATCACATAAAGAAAACTCACCAGACTATTACATTTGGAGCTCCCTCATCTTCCCTGGTTCGCCATCGCATAGACCCTGGCATGGACCTCGTATCGGGGTCTGTCCACAGTCTCTGATTGCTTGTCTCTGCCTCCGGAGCTCTCACCTCTAACCTCTGCCTGCTATGAACTGTGTAGGAACTTTTGCCCCTTCTTCGGACCAATCCCTTCTTTTGATGGTTCTGATGCGCTCCGCATGTCCAACATTAATAGTCACCAACAACAATCTCCACCATGCCGTCTGCCACACAATGCTCACAAGGTGGCAAAAGTATAACCGGCTGACTCTAGAGAGAGACCACCTCTAACCGGTGCACCTCTTAGCCAATTCCTCTGCCTGAAACCTCGACTACCCACCGGCAGAACTAGCCACAACTTGATACGCTGGCGCGTTAGCAACCCTAGCTGCGCCTCTTGGCTAAAAGAAGCGTCTAGAACTAGCTGAAACTACTAGGCACCTCTGAATCTCTTGCTTTCTGACTGATATGGCACTGGTCACTCTGAGTTTGGTCTCTCCTCTGCTGAAGACGGCTGGCGTCTGGTACGCTAACTGGCCTGGAATTGCGCTTATCTCCTGAGCTGCCTCTAACCAAAGCTGAAAACTCTCTGGAATCTGGAAGCTACCACTCCCATTGAATCTCATCGTCAGCCTTCATGAAAACTTGTTACACCTTTCGGCCTCTGTAGTCACTAATCCCCTTACCATACCTGCTTAGCCTGCGTGGAATTCTCTTTCATATTCGGCAACTGACACTCTGGTCTTGCCTCAGTATAAGAATTCCTTTACCTTCTACGCCATCTAATTAAGCCTCTGTAATGAACTTTTCTTGAATTCATTCCAAAGAAAGAAAATTGCCATGTCGCTGCTCTGACTGATACTCGCGCCTGAACAAGTATTCCAACCCATGTGATGCCTCATCTATCAGCAATGCATGTGGCCACAAATCAACTTGTCTCTAAGTGTACCTGTAAATTTCCAGAAGCTCTCGATGCTCCCATCTAAACACAATACTCAGCTATTTCTGGGACTATCATCCTTGTTAGGCACTGAATGTCTTTCGCGCCCATATTTTCGAGCATGTCTCTTAGTGGGGCTTTCTTTCTCTTTCTACCACTACATTGGTGCTTGAGGCGGGTATCACCCCCTGCAATCTGCTCTAAAATATCCGCAAGTTGCTTTAAACAATACCTTTGGGGGACCTGGTGCATTGGAGCCCTCAACCTCCCCACTGCTCTGGCTTGACCTGGTGCTACTGGCAGCCTCACCCTCCACTGCTCTGGAGGCGTGTTGACTCGCTCTCACCTTCCTGTGACATTCCTCCTTAAAAGGAACAACAACTGCTTAGTCATCAGGGTAGCATGGCATGTACACTATACTGACTTATGCATGCAAGCCTTGGGGCGGAAACTAAACCTAGGGCTCTTTGATACCAAAATTTGTAACATCCCTTCCGGTCCACCCGTAAACCCGAATGAACCGAACCAGACGCTACAAAACTGGTTGACTGTATGGCCTGTCATGCTAAAATTCATAATGTATATGGAATATAACATCATGCTGATATTGTTTATATAAAAATGTTACTAATATTTACAAAACATGCATACTAGTGTTTGCAAAAATGGAATGGGCCCACTGTGTGCCCTGTACATGCCATAAAAAGGGTAGACAAAAAGTACACATGCCAAAATGCAGTAGCTTACCCTGAAGAACTGAGGTTCTTCTTACAGAGGAACTGCAGCAGTTGTAAGCTGAGCTCCTACGGTCCAGACTCAAAACCTGCGAGTTAAAACAGGGTAACTCGCTGAGCAAATAAAGCCAGTGGATATCTCAACATTAAAAAGAAAACAAGTAAGCGCAAGCATGTGTAGGAATAAGCATGTTAAATTGCATATGGATTAATTAAACATATAAGCACATTATAACATGATCCTTCATTATACCTTGATTATCTTTCGTACTGTTTGTTAATACTTGATGATTCATGAAATGTTATGTCAAGATATCTGTATGGCTCATTTAAGGTTATAGTGAAAACCGAAGTGATAAGAAAAAAACTGCTATGAAACTGGATGAAATACTGTATTGCTTGGCCGCTTATGGCCTAATTAATCATATCCACTCAACGGGCTTGTTAGCCGGAGTATCGAACTGTATGGGGGTGCAGATCTGCTATCCTATGTCGCACATAGCCTTATCTAAGTGGTTTCTACCTAAACCCTCAATGGAGCCTAATGTTGGTGTGTCAATAATAAACACAACATCATATTAATAGTTCATAAACTTCATAAATCATAATGTTTATTAGAGTTTTCACATCATTGCATTGCGGCATGTTGTTGATACATGTTTCTAATGTTGTATTTTGTTTTAAAATGATTGGAGCATACAAGTTGAGCAAAGGGAAATCCAAATTGCATAGGGAAAATGAAGTTCAAAATGCCATGAAAACAAACAGCGCGAGCGCGCCTTGCAAAGTCGGCAGAGCGCGAGATGCAAATGAGGCAGTCATCGCGATTGCGCGCAGTGCAAAAAGTCGCGAGCGCGGTAAAACCACCAAAATGAGAGTCAGTGATGTATCCGGGCACAAGTCACGAGCGTGCAGTGCAAAGTCGGCGAGCGCGAGATGTTGGCAAAAAGAGAGGGCAGTGCAAGTTATTTCGGGCAACAAAGGTCGCGAGCTCGTTCATGCCAATTCGCGCGGGCGCGCGTCCGTTTTTCCAAAGCCTGCGCACAGTCTGCTTTACTCGGTTTGGTCATATCTTGCTTCCAATTATACCAAACGTCGGGATTTGACAGATTCAGAAAAAAACCCCATGGTAAAGGCTTGAAAAAAAACCCAAACCATTTTTTAAGGGGGAGGGAAAAAACCAAAAAAATTAAAAAAAAAACCCCGCGGCGGGGGGGGGCTTTTTTTCTTATTCTCTCTCTTTCTTT
>NW_023591738.1:0-28416 GCF_014843425.1 Jatropha curcas | reverse complement strand
AAAAAAGAGAGAGAGTGTTTGGCTGAAGTTTTGACCTAACTGGAACATATTTTCACATAAAACTTGCTTCGCTCTCGTGTGGTTCTTCAGACTATAAGGATGGGCAAAATCAGCAACTTAACTTCTTGGATTGTAGCAAATTTTAATGAAATTGACCCGGATTAGCGCTAGAGATGACGAAAGTCTCTTATGAAGTCACCTCACAGGTCTGAAACAGGGCTTTTTACATTTAATTCACGATTCTTCCTTTCCATGACATGGGCCTCCTAGACCAGGGGGTAAATACTACGATTTTGTGGTATGGCCCCACACAATCAGATTCGTATCTTTATGAGCTGCAACGCAAGCAATCTTCTTCTTGTGAGAGGTCCCTCCTTAATCGTGAGGGGAAAAGGCGATACTTCCGTGTTCGAGTTTGACAGGCAAATAACTTTGAGGGGCCAGACAGAGATCATTAATTTCAACCAATCCACTGAGAGTTTATAATTCTTATACCAATAAGCATAACTGTAATTCGTATCCACGCATATTGACCAATCCTCCAGACAAAACTCAAGCTGTTCCATTTTTAAGTTTGACGGTACGTAGAACGATCGAAACAAAGCTTAATATTTGTACACTGAAGGAGTTTGGTACATATCACATCTCCTGGTTTGCCCGTGTGTGTGGACACTCCAACTCCGAGAAGCTACACATTTGGCTCTCCGAAATGTATAGACTTTTGAAGAATAGGTTGTAAAGTCCAACGGCTAATCGAAATACTCACCAAAGTATTGTGTACATGTGGTTAGTGAGAGATAGCATTTGGGCTACTGCCACCATTACAGCCATGCGTTCATTTAGCTTCAATTGGAAGAACACCCTACATTTTTCAATTTCATTTTACTCCGGGGCAAAGTATGTTGTGGTCTTGGCATACTCTTATACATCCAGCAAATTTTTCGGTGACTTGTGCAATGATGAATGCGGGGGCTATTGTGTTTGTTCCTGTATTTTTGCTGGTTTGTAGAAGCAAACGTTATATTCTTCGGTTGTGACCAAAATTGCATTACACAAACCATTTAACATTGAGATGCGCAAGGTCTCTGATACCAGCAGTAGTTCTCAGATGTGGTTTGTATTTTTTTTGGCAATGTGGGGACAAGAGGTGGAAATTGGTGCCTTCCTTTGGCCACATTTTATATCTGTGAAATTCTTTCTTCATTTTTGGTTTTCTGTGCCAGTCTTTGTTAGGCCTTTCGATTGAATCCTCCTATCTATTTAGCCATTATTTGTTTGGTAAATAGAGTCAAGCAAACAGACGAGCCTTCTCTTCTCGTTCTCATAGGTTTCTATTCTTCCCTTCAATAGGGCTTTCCTTTGTTCTACACAGCTTGTTAGAGCCATTCTGAAAGCACAGGGATATAGAGGATATTTTGTGAACAATGGGTCCCAAAGTTTCTTCAAGAGACGAAATCTTGGCTCAAATTTTTTCAGGGAGAGTCACCATAACGGTGATCTTCGTGTGCACAATTCTCACTCTCTATCTACCTCTTACTCTAGACCAACAATCGAATTTGGTTTAGCAATTTTCATAACTCTATCAAAACTATAATCTTTCAACCTTTTCATTTTTCCTTCATTTAATCAAATATCATTTGAAAGTTCTTCTTCTTAAATTGAATATCTGCATCTGTCTAGTTTTCAGATCGCATGATACTGCAATTTTTAACTTCTCCCAAGCTTTCAATGTGCTGTCTCACATGTCATAATCTTGGTGAAGATTTACGGAGGGGGTCTTGTTGGCAACAGGCGCACTTGGGATATAGGACAGAGCTTTCTGCGACGGCACTTAAAGCATACATCTTTCTTCATGTTGTCTATCTGCGCTGAAGGGTTAGTTCCTTTTGGATTTACCCGCAGGAGGTTCAGGTGCACTAGCGGGTACAGTTAATCGGCTCCTGTAGGGGCCCTTCACAGCCTCTAAAGACCCAAGAGGGCCCCGTATAGCCCTTACGATTTTGAGGCCCCTGTGTTTTTCCTCCAACATAAAGACTAGCCCAGTGGAACAGCCGTTGTGGAAAATAGACAGCTCCTCATGCTCACAGCGCGCAAACAGTGATAGTCTTCTCCCATTAAAAACTGCGGATGGTGGAGAGTGGCATTGGCTGACAGCCATTCCTGAGGGAAAAGCAAATAAACAGAAAAACTTCAAACAAAGAATATTCTGGTTTAATTATTTGGTGTGGGCTTGTTTCTCTATGAACTTTCACTCAAACCCACAACACAACAGCCCTTTGAGATCACAGGTTGCATCTGAATTAGCCCCTACTTTGTTTGGTTTACGATTAGAGACCACGATGTGCTATATAATTAAGGAAGAGGAGAGAAGTTGGCCTGACAGAAAAAAGAAATAAGCTAGCAGATGTTTTGTGAGTGATAGTAAGAAACAAGGTTAGCCTCTTCTTATTAATTTTCGGGGTCCATTAGCAAGAATAATGTAAACTATTTGTATAGGTAGAGCTGAGGTCTAAAGTTTGGTTACGGACCAACCTGTGCTCATATATGTCAGAGGGAAGGTTGTTCAACTAGCGGCAACAAGGACCTACCTAAAAGGCAAAGCGCTAGTTCACCTACCATCTTGATTTCCCAAACAGAAATTACGAACAAAATCTAATTGACTTTAAACAAAAATAACCTCCTAAAAAATTTGTCAACAGGGGACGAGCTCTGCATCAAATAGCTCTGTAGCTGTATAACTTTAACAGATTACTATCTTTCGGAGTGGCAAGCGACAAAACAAAGGATCTTCAGAAGGAGGTCGAAGCGAGGTGACTCCATTTTAAAAATACCTTTGCTTTGTTAAGATTTGAAACATTTTAACAAGAAGATCACTTTACATGAAGTGAATTTTGCTAGTGGTTAATTCTGGCGTTACGCACAATATGATTTGTGAAATTTCACCGAGGGACGGGTAGAAGAGATTGGATGGAGAAGACGCCATCGTCTGAGCTGGATATGGAGAAGAGAAAAAACCTAAATACTTTATTATTTGTAGGAGAAAAAAGACGTCTAAATATTGGACCTGAGACAAAACCTAAATAATTGCCTGAGAAATCGCAAATATTCCTGGAAACCAAGAGTATAATTAAAAAGAAAGAAACTCAACTTCGTCTATGAGAGAACAATTGACAAAAACAAGATCTGAGCAAAACAACCAACCATAATTAAGATTCACCATTGCCAATGATTTATAGACGAACTATCAAGAAAACAGCATATCCGCAAATTCAATGACTGAATGGGGAGGAGGAGTGGCATGTAAAGAATATAAACGAAAACAGCAGGAAATTAGAGACTCTTGATGAAAAGGAAATAACAAAAATTCGTTTATTAACATCGAAAATTTGTTGAAACGTAAAGAGAAATCCTGCTGAAGTCGCATTAGAAATTGGTCTGGTACACAAGGAAAATGAGAGGAAAAACGAAGTGGAAAACTAAGAAGAGAAGTAGAATACGGAAAAACAATAATCCCCGCCAGTTTGACCCTTTTGCTTGTTTGGAGGAGGACCCCTGATATTTTGCTCGATACATAACACAACCCAACATTAAAATTGGAGAATGAATCGTATCTTTTATTATTCCATCAACAGAGTAGTATTATATCAATACATGTAAGCTATAGCAATTGTCACTATTATAAATAACACAAATTATAAAAAACTAATTATCTTAAACCTATATAATTTGTAAACAAGCTGTACTTGTTAAGATTTCAGCATCCTTTATCTCGTTGGCAAGGACTTGATTAATGCTTACAATTTGAGGAAGCTGGGAAAGATGGTGGACTTATTTTCCTTATAAGCATTCAATTGGTGGCTGTCAATCCCCTACTCATTATAATTTAAGTAACCTTTTAAACATGTCAAAGTGCTTGTTTCCTCTTCCTGTATTTTACGTACTCATATGAGTGTGGTTTTATTTTGGCAACTCGAGGATGTTTGGTTTATTTAGTGAATGGAGGTTTATAGTGAGATTTGATTATAAGAACTGTAGTTAAGTGTGGGGGGGGGAGAGAGGATGACGCAGGCAGTATTATTTCTGTCACCAATCTTTCTTCTGTGAGATAATGTTAGATATGTGGCAAACTACAGTCCATTAGTCCTCCACCAAGTATATTTGGATGGTGAAAGTTATCTCTGTAAAAGCCTTACTGGCTTGATGAAGTGATTGTAGTCATAAGCAATTACTGAATTCGGTATCAAATTTCAATCAAAGAAATGGAGTTTTGAATTTTGTTGCAGAGAGAGACTTTCCCCTGAAGCTAAAAAACAGAGTAGGTGCTTTCCTCTATTTTCCTATTGCCAATCTGCCTGTTTGATACCTGATGTCGTCACCTTTTTAAAATAAATATAGGGAAAAACACATTTTATATTTTAATATTGTCAGTTACCACAAATGCTGGAAGTCATAATAATTTGCAATGTGTGCCATATAAAGATTCCTGTTTTGCATAAATTAGTATTAACATCTCCATCACATACCATACATGCATACAATGCGATGATAAAATTCCTATATACTACCGCCCGAAACTGTGCATAATATCAAAAACAAATTAAAGCAACAACTGGGTCCGCAGTAACATGAGGCCGAGACATAGGTCCTTAGAAAAAGAAAAGAAAATACAAATCAAGGAGAAATGGCCCCTACCTCTAATGTTACGCGCCACAAAGCGAAATTCGGTGGAAGCATCCCTCGTCTCTTCGCCTGAGAGTTTGCTCTTACACAGAGCCACTGTTAGCATAACATGCATCCTCAAGGCCAACAGTGTAGTCATGGTTGAAAGCAATTCCATGGTTATACAAAGAAAGATAGACAGTAAGTTCACTTATAGATGACCCCTGGAGATAAGTTGAAGTAATTTAATGCCTTATGTATCGATCCGTTAATGGCTAATAAGCCTAAATGAGAAACCCTTAAGATCATGTCTTCCAGCAAGTGTGGCCGATAAAAAGGAGCGGGAAAACTCCAATCGGACACATCCACAGTCACCATGTGGAAGGTCGAGCTGACAGGGATAAACGAAATCCTTCTCTACGACGCACTCAGTCCAAGCTGGGAGTTTCTAGAGAAAGCTCCAGCAGTACCGTAGAAGTCGGGGACCGCCGAGCCAACTCGAAGCCTCTGAGGAGTGACGTGCAGAAAAACCCCTAAAGGAGGTGCTGCTGTAGAGCTCACTGGCCCGATACGGAGACATGCCAACGGTCTCGGGTCAGTTTGAATCGCTGTCTGAGAAGGTCCTCTCTAATATAATGCCATTTGGGCAGGTGGACCGCCAGCCAAAGGAATCAAGGCCTAGCCAGATAAGTGCGGGTCCGACAACGACTGTGTTAGTCATCATTGGAGCCCCTGATTTAACCAACCACCGCATCGCACAAGTAGTGACCCTCAATCATGAGTCTAGGTTTTCGCAATACGGTGCCCGTCTCTCATGTTAAAAGGAGAAGGATCGGGACTGACCCAAAGGATGCCCCATATGGCTTTAAACTCTCTCTCCAAAGATAAGTATTGGTGGCCTAGTGGGTATCTTGAGGATAACCCGATAATATGGACAGGCTATAATGCAAGGTAGCAAACCTCTCTCGAACATGGGACGCTCTACAACAGATCTTGCCAGTAAGACAAGGTTTAAGCAGGTGACCCTGAATCTAAAATGTAAGAAGCCTTTTTAAAAAATCCATACATGGCAGGTCAAGCGGGACCTGAACCGCGAATCCACACTCAGGGTGTCCAAATCTCTAATGTCGAGCTCCCTGATTAGTTGTTACAAACGGGCATCAGCGAGAAGCAGGGAGCTAGAGGTCTTGATTACTGGACTAAGCGGGTATAAAGCCGGAAACAACCCTTACGAAACCATATGGAGGCCCAGAACCTAAAAACATTAATCGAATCATCAATTAAACTGACTCTTGAAAGCGGCAGAATCGCTCTCTACGGCGGGTTCTTTCCCAGAGATCTTGGAGTCACCTCGGAACCACCCCGACTCTTCTGCAGTAATGCTCTAACTAAATCTCTCTCCTTTGGAACTCTCTGAGTGGGCAGAGATAGAAATAACGTGCGCTCTCCTTTATGGGCTTGGAAGGTTGTGTTTCCAATCTTATACATTAAAAAAAAACTCATCCTAACCCGCCGAAGATATTTTTTAATATAAAATAAAAATTAAATAAAAATTATTTAAATTAAAAAAATATCAGAGGCTTTATGTGAAAAAACTAAAATAATATTATCTATTAATTTAGAATACACCCTGTCAACTCTTCCCCAGAATAAATTAGGGCACTTACAGGGACCAGCAGCAGGTAGGATAAAAATTAATATATTCAGAGACTACTCAATTATAAATAAGAGAACCGTATATAGACCAATATAATTCTTATTATAATTAATTCATAGAAATTATTCCCACTAAAAACTCATGACTGAAACCTCCTTAAATTTATTTTAGCAATTCCATTCGGCACAAACATACATTAAATTATACTGTTCCTTCACGTCTCAGATTTATACAGGATTGCTGTCATTTCAAATTAACTTACTGTACAATTTATTTAAATCACATTATAACTTTAAGATTGTCGGGCTCAAAGAGAGAGCTTAGATTATCATTGTGTCGGTTATTCAAATATCCACGCTGCAGGGGCTTGTAACACTATGTCAAATCTTAATAATAGCGGTGTGTGTGAGCATTAAAGATGCATCATCAATACTTCTAGAAACCGCGTATGGAACATGAATTCAATATCCATTAAAGTTAGAGGTATTCGATCCACAAACACACAAAATATCTTTGCCCAGTTCACCGAGAATAATTATTCCAATAATGAAACTCACCCTTTAGATGAAAAGTCAGAGAGCACAAAGACAATCATGTTTTGCTACATATTAAAATAATCAAGATTTAAGAACAATAAACATTATTTCTAATGTCCTAGAGAATGTGTTGGTGAAGCAGTCAGGGTACTAAACATCCATTTCTCATACTTGGTCCAAATTAAATACATACAAATGTACTAATCACAATTATTAGATTCATAGATAGCTTAATGAAACCATTTGTAATTTAACTGAGCAAATTCAAAGTTCACAATTAGCAAAAGAAATTTATATTTGTCATAGAAACATCATGATGAGCTATAACTAGAGATTATGAAACAGTGCATGGTTAATAGTATACTCTCTATCAAGTCCCTCACCCTGCGATTAAGCAGGGTAGGGCCTAGGTCAGTGGTATCATCTCTTAAGCCCAGGCTTTGCACACAATAATAAGCAATAGAGAAAGAAAGATTTATGAATAGTAGATAAATAGACGTATCTTCCATTATTAAAGAGTAGGTCCCACCGGTAGCACCGGAAGCCTGCTCAGATGACAAGCTGGCAGCATGTCCCTCAAACATGGCACACAAGACTGCATCGCCGCTGAGTCAACCTTCTGTAACACCTGTCTAGATCCTTGCAAAAGTCTTCAGGTATACTTAAGATCCACAGTATCAATTTGTGAGTGTACCACAGTGGCAGTAAATTATTAGAAGACCAATTACTGAGCATTATCGCATTTGTTCAGTCCTCGCATAGTTGTTCATATAGGGGCAATGTTCCAAATTAAGATCTGGCAAATAATCTTAAATGTCTCGAAATGGGTCATTGTCAACAACTCGGCATTATTAAAAAATGAAGGTACCCTATCGCTTTGGTGGGGCACGATTGCCAAAGTAAATCTCGGAGATAGCTGATCCGAACCCAAGCACCCTTCCAATCCTTATAACTCCAAGGACAATCTGTCGTAGACGCAGGTCTCGGATTAAGGGCTTTTCAACTTTGGATTTTTGGTGTAAATTACCATTAGTACCAGCCCTAAACTTAACAAATACAATTAACAAATACTTTGATTCAATGATGGCACAAATTGTCTGCGCATGTCCTAAATGACTTGTGCTTCTGGCAAGTAGTTTCCTTCTGATATATTTTACTTGTGTTTAAATGTCTTTCACTATAAACAAATATAGGGATTTTACCAATAGGATCTGTGCACAATTGTTAAATCTAGGACAGATCTCTAATCCGAGTTACTCAAGTCCTTTCTGAAGTTTTATAAGCCAACACAGATATGGGGCTCTGAATTTCATTAAATTAGCGCTTTTGGCCATAGCTTCTGTCTTAAGCACAAAAAATTTCTTCAACACCATTGTCTATAAGGGTGGGCTTTAATCCCAGGTTCTGTTAGCGTCATTGCCTTTCAAGTCTGATAAATTCAGTGAAACCTTTTGAGTACATCTTTTTTGATAGAAAAATGGCTTTCTCATAGTAGCAAGGCATTGAGATTTTCCTCTAAGGTGATCATTTTACGTTTGCTATTATCTGTTTCAAGATCTCATACTTAGTATCTATAGGATTCAACCCTCTTATTGAAGTGCTTAATTCATTCTCTTCTTGTAAAAATTGATCCATAAATCTTGCATTTCAGCCCCGCGTCTTTCACCTCATTTTAGGAGGTCTCTAAATTGGTTTTATGAAGATTTTTTCTTCCCCACTGCACATTCCGCGAACACCTTAGACTCCAGTCCTAGTGCCAAGAAGGGGACTCCGCACCTTCTAATTTCTCTTTTGGTAGACCCACATCTTTCCATTCTTACAATGAAAGAGAAGGAAATTGCCCGGCCTCTAATGGCAGATTTAGCGGTGTGTGCCCTGCCAGGTATACCCACAAAGCATAAGACTTTATCAAACAACATCCATCCCAATCTCTGTGATTCTGAGTCATTTTTCCTAGGATCTTTATTGATGTTCTTATTTTGCAGTGCCGTTCTACATGTATCACTCAGAAGCATTGCACATAATCTCAATTGGCCTCGATGAGCGTGATATTGGCTGTCACCGAATAGACCCAGAGAAGAAATAACTGACGATTTTTGTGGTTGGTGCTTAATTTCATTGAGCGTCTAGTAATCACTATTAGCCTTTACCTTCAAGATAACTGAAATAACTAAATAATGCCCGTCTATAATATAAATCGTCTTCAGTCTCCGAGGCGTAAACATCGCTATGGCCATAACTGATCAACTACGATCGTGATTAGAAATCCAAATTTGCAATTAGATTATTGGTGACATAATGAATGGTTCGGAGAGTCATTAACTCTTTAATGTTGTAGAGGCTGTGAAATATTTTTGAGTGATTCGTGGCATCCTACTAATGACTTGTACTATAACTCTCATGCCTGCACGTATATAAAAGGAAAGTAGTTCCCATCTGAGAACTACCCCGATTGGACATAGACCTAAATATCGCCTCGTTTGAGCCTATAGGGCCTTACACCGTGCAGGCCGTAACAGAACATTCGTTCCATTCCAGAAGCTGGGAAGCCTGAGTATCTTTGAATACAAATGTGGAGATTTGTCTAACCAAACTGTTTAATGCAACCAAAGGGGACTTAGCAGTGGTCCGTATTTCTAGTTGGAGGAAATGGTGGACTTACCGCTAGACCTAATGAATTTGACATTCGAAGGGAGGCTATACTTCTTCACTAAATTGTAAAAAATACAACCCAGATTTCTATTTATGTGACGGGGCCAACAAGAATAGTCCACGTGATCTACCAGAATCTTCTGAGAGAGAGTTGCCTCTTTGCAGTTCATTTAATGTGGGCTCGAGACAAAAATAACTGTGTAACTATTTAAACCATCTTTTTTTAGCTTCCTTAATCAATGTAATCTAAAAGACACAATCACTTCATTAAATTTGCGCAATCTTGGGCATCTCGATTGTACCTATAGCTGAGATCATGTGAGACTAGGAATTGGTAAAAATATTAAAGGCCGTTGAATAAATGTCTCTTTTGTCACATTCGTCTAATTGTGCCTCGGACATAGATTTAAGGATAAAATTCTTTGTCCACCAGGCGTGATAGATTGCAGGATATCATGGAAACTATTCTAATCATCTTTTATCATTGAATAACCATAATAGCCGTGCCCCTCCATAACACTAAGATGTTGAGCCGGAAGACAAAATAGAACGACTTTTTTTGACATTATGGACCTTCCTCCCAAATTGAAGCTTAAATTGACCAAAGCATCCGGAACACTCTATCGATATTGAGTATTTCTATATTGGTGGTGGGTAGGAAGGTCACACTTTTGCGAAGCTAATTCTTTGAAAGACTAAACAACTTGTGCCAGATATACCGGATGATATGGGAGCGCTTCAAGCCTATCTTCTTTTGAACTTTCCAATTGGCTAACCTGTTGGGTGTGCCTCGCCATTGATCACTCAGAATTTAAGTCACTGATATAACACTTTCTAAACTATATTACTTCTCTGGAGTAGTCAGCTGACTATAAGAGCTATCTTAGACCTTACATAAGAATCGAAACCCATTCATGATTCGTATTTAATGCTGTTTTAAGTGGCATCGTGGCCGATTGGTTGACATATATCGCCTCGTTGAGCCTATAGGAGTTCCGGGGTCGTATAGTAGGATGTTTTTATGTGAGTTCTTGGGAGACTTAATCACTCACGCTTATGCGCAAAGATTGCGCTGACACCATGCACAGCCTATCTTGTTAGAAATAAGGAACTTGACCAATGCACTAATAATGAATGATTGTGTGGTCAATCAAATTATCACTATTAAGGGTTGAATGGATCCATTCAAGCGATGGACAAAACATGCACAAATGTAATAAAAGAATCAATTAAAAGAGATCGCTATACCTATAATTCCAACAAGAACTTATTCATTAGGATCCTTTAGGAACAGCCTTCAATTGGGCAAATTTTGAAACCTTCAGGATTTTGAAAGAGAACTATGTGTGTGTGTGACCGCGCGGAGCACGCCGGGCCACTGAATGGCGTGGATCTAAAAAGCGCCTAGAGGCTGGCGGGTACCGAAAGCCGTGAGAAAATATGGATTACGCAAAAATTTTAAGAAATTGGTCCCTTGTATTGCACCACCTAAAGAAATTTAGTATGGAACTTGCTGACGTTGGCTTTTATTATATGTCAAAGAAGGTTCTGGAGGATAATAGTTAACTAGTCCCAAGACATCATAACTTTAACTGTGGCGCCCCTTATGGTATACCACATATTGATAATACAACAGCAGTAATTCGTTAGGGCCTAGTGATAACCGGAATCAATTGATTGTGTATTGGATAATGCGAATAAACTACGAGAGAGGGATCCAACAGAAATCGAAACTCATATAGAGTGATGCATTTATTAATGAATCGTGGTAACCAATATGAATCTACGCACATGCCTAATTGTACTAATCTAGCATAGCGATGCCTGAGGCAATCAGAGATTTCAAGTTACTTTGGGCGGGCATAGTTTGAAAAATATGTAATAAGATTTCCTAGATAGTTTTATATTGTCTATTTTTGACCTTAATTGAGAAACTTTGAAGATTATCTGACGCTCATTTAAGCAATTTGAGAGTCTGATCCGTTGAAGTAGAGCTTTCACTCCTGTAGATTACGTTGCTTATTATATCAAATTTTAATGTTCATCTAGAAGCTGATTTCCACTGGAATTCTCATCAATAAGACCTATCTTCTCACCACACTAGAATTCGATAGACCACTCCAAGTTAAGAGCATAACTTAGAACTAGTGAGCGTCTTCTACCCTCTATGTACCGGTCTAGTGCTTCGTAAGTGACCAATAACGTCAAATAGATAATTACCTCAAATTAGTAGGATTAACCATGCGTTGATAGTTTCCTACTAGTGGCTGGGATTTGTATTAGGTACTTTACAGGATCCATTTCCTGCGCATCGGACACCCAGTGGCCTCACAGCTCAATTGGGCCTTCCTAACCGTTGTTAAGAAGACCCATAGAAGATGAGTTGATGAAGCTTCTTGGGTTTTAATATCACTTACAAATGGTATTGACATGTCATACTTAAGTTAGAAAAGTCCTAAATCTAATGTGAGCAAAACTATTCGAAGGATTTGTTGGATAGGCCGGAAGGCCACTCTCATACCCTCTATGTGGTGGCCCTTTCAGGCTCTCAATAATAACGCGTAAGGGTGCTCCGTATGAGATATTGTACTTTCAAGTCATTGTTCCTGGGCTAGCTCTTAGGTCATAATAACCACTATATCTTTTAAACAACAATAATTGTACATTATCAGGAAATCTTCATGATGGAATAAAGCAAACTATAATACTTGACTCATGGATGCCTTGTCTTCTTTTCCTCAAAAAATAATAGAATTAAAACATTCATCGAAAAAGAGATGTAGCCTAAACTAGAGATCAATAGAAAAGAAAGCTGATAGGTGTCTAAAGAAACAGATCGAAAAAAACAAGAACCGCCACTAAAAAGTCATGAATGAAGCACATTAATTATAAGGAGTCACTTCTCTTATATATCAATCGTAATAAACAAGAACTCAAAAAAAATGAGCTAAGAAGATAAGACCCGAATTTGTAGAAGTTATGGTCCGAAAAGAAATGAAATCTTGAATTGAAAATTTGGTATATCTTTTCTTGTCAGAGTCAAAATTAGGCGGCCAGACTTTTAACTAAAAACCCATTACATTATTATCACTCTTTTTGTTCCGCACTTGTAAAATCTTAAAGATGGTAATTGAGGGCACCACATTAAAATCACATCCTTTAATTCCCTTTCAAGCTTCCTCACCATATAGACCCAAGCAACACACCAAATTTAGTTTATAAACTTTGAATTTCCAAAATGTCTCCAAAAAAAACAAAACTTCCGTAAAATTCGAATAAAAAAAAAAAATAAGTACAAATTAATATTGAAATTGAACAGAAAACTATTTTGGATCGGCAAGGTTTTTTCAGAAATTGGCAAACCGAGATATTGACCACGGCCTCCATTTGGCTCGAAAGAAATTGGGTGAGGGCTCGTTAATTGTACTAATCCACATATGGCTCCATCAATCAGTACTAGTTGAAAAAATGAAAGTTCCTATATTTTATATTTCTATTTACTTTAATGAGAATGAGATTTACCCTTTAGCATGAGCTGATCCGTTGAAGTAGAGCTTTCATCCTTTCTTTTTTATCAAATTTTAATGTTCATCTAGAAAGTCAGTTTTCCACTATTCATTATCTTCCACTAGATGTGCCACCAAAAACTTAGCTACTGCTCACCCTCTAACGGTTTTCTTAGTGACATACTCAAATCATACTCAAATAGTAGGATTAACCATCTTGATAGTTTCCCTACTAGTGCTGGGATTTTGTATAGGTACTTTACAGGATCCATTCTGGACACCGCTATTACGTTGTAAGACTGAAAATAGTGATGAAGCTTCTTGGTTACCTACATGTATTGACATGTCATACTTAAGTTAGAAAAGTCTAATCTAATGTGGCAAAACTATTGAAATAAGCTTCATACCCTTATTTGTTATTCTCTCATACGCTAAGGGTTTTGAGATATTTCTCAATTTGTCCTGGGCTGCTTTATCAAAAAAACTTTTAACAAATACTAATATCGAATCTTCATGATAAAAAAAGCAAAACAAACTTACTCATGATCCTTGTCCTCTTTTCCTCAAAAAATAATAGAATTTAAACATTCATAAAAAGAGATGTAGCCTAAACAAATCAATAGAAAAGAATAGAAGTGCTAAAAAAAATCAAAAAAACAAGACGAACTAAAATCTTGAACAAATAAATCACTTTCTTTCATGAATAAACAAAACTAAAAAAAAGAAGAAGAAAAATAAATTATGTGAAAAGAAATGAAATCTTGAATGAAAATTTAAACTTCTTGCAGAGTCAAAATATCGGACTTTACTAAAAACCCAACAATATACTCTTTTTCCCTTTAAATCTTAAGATTAAATACACAATTAATCACTTTAATTCCCTTCAAGCTCCCATAAACCCAACAACAAAATTATTAAACTTTGATTCAAAATTTCCAAAAAACAAAACTTCCTAATTCAAAAAAAAAAAAAATAATAAAATTAATATTGATTGAACAGAACTATTTTGGATCGGCAAGGTTTTTTACAAGAAATTGCAAACGAGATTGACCACGGCCTCCATTGGCTCGAAGAAATTGGAGTGAGAAGGCTCGAATGCTTTTGAGCCTCCTGAAAATAGTTTAGGAGAGCATCACAGTTCCAACACTTCAACAATGCTCCAATTGTTGCTTGATCTGTCGATAGCCCTGGTAAAGGAGATACAATGTTATTTTGAGAACAATAATAAGGCATGATGGTCATTTCTTTGGTTTTGCCATGTTGTGTTAGATTTTTCTTACTAACTATTACATGTCAGCTCATATAGGATGCTAACTGGATATTTATGAGGCCCACTAATTGCTTAATCATATTTTCCACTGCCACATCATCGGTCAATACTTAGATTAGCTTTTTTTTTAAAAAGTTAACCATCTAATTATAAACATTTTCTGTTCATACACCAAATTGACAAAAAATAAAAAATTGATACACTAAATTTATGATTTATCTATAAATAATAAAATCAAATCTAAGTATTCATATAATAAATAAAAAAATCAAGATTGAGCATTTAATTTTAAAATTGAATTAATTTTAAGATGCAAAAATAATGAGTTTGATATTAATTCAAATTAAAGTGTAATTGCAACTATGTTAATATGTCCAGATTACAAAGATCAATTTAGAGAAAAATTGAAAATACTCGATAAATTTGAGGTGAAATTAAAGGTTAGGCCATAATTTAGTTGAATTAAAAACTATTTTATTGATAATTATATAAACCGATGAAATATAAATGTGTTTTTGTAGTTTTTAGGAGACTTAATAGATAGAAATAATATTGTTTTCTCTTGACTAATCAAATTAATGAAAATTATTATAATGATAAAAAATATTACGGTGGAGAGTACTCTTACATAAGCGCGATGAACCATACTATACCTGACTAGCGGTGAAATATAAATATTGTTTTCACAGATAAAATTCTTGGGAACAAGCAAATTTCAGCTGAGGGAAAAGACAATAGAAGAAAAGTACAAAAGATAACAATAGATTACTGTCGCACTGTGATTTTAATTTTGTTTTCAGTGTCCTCAGGCTACATCTATATCTATATATATATTGATCATTTGGGAAATGAGAAAGTGACCAGAGAGAGTTAAAACTTATAAAGGACGTCTACTCGTCTCTGTTGTTGGCTCCTTAATCCCTTTGTTTCAATTCGACCTTTCCAACGGGCGGCCTTGGCCTTTCCCTCTATCATCTCTGTTTCATAATATTCTCCCTAATCTCCATTTTCTACCCATTTGTTTCTTTATCATCTTTCTTCTCCGTGCTTGTTTTGCTATAAATAGCCTCTTATTAGAATGTCTCTGATAAAAACAATGGAATCAACTGGTTTAGGTCATGTTCTGCACCCTTCAATGAATACAAAAGAAGAAGCAAGTGGGGCTTTTGTTTTTGACTCATCTAAATTGCAGAAAGAGCCAAACTTGCCAACTGAGTATGTCTGGCCTGATAGAGACTTGGTCAGCAGAAGCCAAGATGAGCTTAAAGAACCTTTAGTAGACTTAGATGGATTCTTGAAAGGTGATGAGGAGAAGACTGCTCATGCTGCTGAGCTTATTAGGATTGCTTGCTTAAACCATGGCTTTTTTCAAGTCACCAACCATGGAGTCGACGCTGGCCTTATTGAAGCCGCTTATCACGAAATCGACACAATCTTTAAACTCCCTCTTGATAAGAAGCTAAGTATTCGTAGAAGGCCCGGCGATGTATATGGGTATTCCGGTGCCCATGCCGATCGGTACTCGTCTAAGTTGCCGTGGAAAGAGACACTCTCTTTCCCGTACCATGGGAATAACAGTGAGCCAATTGTCGTTGATTATTTCAAACGTGTCTTGGGTGAAGATTTTGAACAACCAGGGTATGATATTGTCGTTTTTATTTTGTTTTTTTCTTTTATTTTGTTATTATGTGAGTGCTGGGAAAAGAGATTTCAACTTGGGTTAATATAAGGCACTTAATTACTGCCGGTTAAAATGTGGGTAGGGTCATGGTAATTATTTAGGCGGTTGGGTTTAAATCAAACCAAATCAGTGCAAACTTAAAATTTTTTTAAATAAAATCAAACTGAATTGAATAGTGTACCAAATACAACCCAACTATTTCCTGTTACTCGATTTGATTTAACTTTTAACTGTTTTTAAACGGGTTTTGGCTTATCTTTTTAGCTTAATAAAAATCATATCAAAATTAAATCAATATAATTTTTTTTCAAGAAACTGAAATGAACCGAATTTATTAAAACCATACATAGAGAATCAAATCAGTTCAATTTTAGTACTTTTTATTTTTATTTTCTATGGAAAAAGGAAAATATTCAAAATTAATAGTTATTAGCAGTTAATATTTAAGAAATAAAAAAAAATTGGGAGTTTTTTCCTATTACAATCTCTAATTTTTTAGTTATATATATAAGAATATTTACAAGAATAAGAGAGAGCAGTGGTAAGTAATTATAGAGAAAATAGAAAAAATTTGGGAGTTTTTGGGCGCTAGAGCATATCTCTACATTTTGTAGTTATAGGGTGGATATAATATAATATATATAAAATATAAATTATATATAATATATATATATATAATATATAGTATTATAAATTAGGGTATGATATATGGTGGATAGTACATGTAAGGTTTGATACCGTCGAGATGGCAAAACGTGCAATTGTCAATTTTAAAAAATCTGAGCGAACTACGAATGAAAATTTAAGCCACATGGGTTCAAATTTTAAATGAAAGTGAGGAGCATCGTTAATTATAGATGTTGAGTGTAATAAAATTGTGGATTCGGTTTGGAGGTGTTGATTAGTTGTGAGAATGTCAAAGTTGAAAGGGGTGTATGCCTATAATAATGAAATCTTTGAATCTTTTAAAGTTATAGTTATGAAAGGGAAACATCTTGGCTATGCAATCGTGAATTAATCTTACCAAAATTTACTTGAAAAGTGTTTATTTGTGCAAATTCTAGTATATGCCACATGAACCAATCTAATTTTTATATATCATTAGTTTGATATCTCGAATGAAAACTGTCAATTTCAATTTTAAAAATTGAGCAACTACAATAAAAATTTAGCCACATGGTTTCAATTTTAATGAAATGAGAATCGTTAATTATAATTTGATTATAAATTTGATCGGTTTGATTTTGATTTAGTTGTAATTCAAAATTGAAATGTGGCTATGCCTATAAATATCTAATCTTTTAATCTTTAAGTATATTATGAGGGAAACATTCTGGCTATGCCAATGACTTATTCTTACCAAATTTACTTGAAAAGTGTTTATTGTAGCAAATTCTAGTAATATGCACATGACCAATTCTAATTTTTAACATTTTTGCAGGTGGGTTTACCAAAGGTACTGTGAAGAAATGAGGAAGTTATCTCTAGTAATTTTTGAATTGCTGGGCATTAGCTTGGGAGTAGATCGGTTTCACTACAGTAAATTTTTTGAAGACGCTAAGTCAATAATGAGGTTCAATTACTATCCACGTTGCAACAATGCCGGTCTCACTCTGGGAACTGGTCCTCATCACGACCCAACATCCTTAACAATACTTCACCAGGATGATGTTGGCGGTCTTGAAGTATTTGCAGACAACAAATGGCAATTGATCCGTCCTCGTCCAGATGCACTAGTCATAAACCTTGGTGATACTTTCATGGTAAGTTCCGCAGCATTATTTTAATGCTTCCTTCATCCCAAAATATAAATTTATGACAAAAATTATTTTTTAATAATTATTTTATTTTAAAATATAAATTATTTTGATAATTTTAAAGGATAAAAAAATGATATTTTTTATTATCATCCTTATCTATATTAAATACAATAACTATCTTCACAAATTATCTTTAATTCTAATATAATAGTGATTTAATCAAATCAGTGGTGAAAAAACCTTAAATCACTGCTTATATTGTGAGAAGATCTTTTTATTGTTTGGATACAATACATTTACTCGAGTTAAGAATCTAATGCACTAATTTGCAAAAATTATGATAATTTTATAATTGTCTACTGCTATATATAATTAACATATACACATTTTTTTGACTCAAATAGGAACGGAATTCAAATTTTAATTTCATATGTTTTCATAAATTTATACGGCAAAATTAACTTTTTGTTTTAATAGTATTTAAATATTTGAGTAACTCTTAATAAAAATTAAAAAATTAAACGTCACATAACTAACTTTTTTATAAGATAATATCTAAAAAGTGCTTCAAATGTTTTAGTTTATGGAACACTAAAAATTAGCGGCTTAAAACATTAGATTTGATTTTTAATAAAATTTCAAAAAGTTAACAACCCGCCTACAATTATTGATGGGAAGATATCTGAACGATGGAATCAATTTATTACCATTAATTATCATAATAATTACCATAATAATTGTACCAACGCAGAATTAATAAGTTTGACATGCACCATGCACTTTTAGTCGTAGTCTAATTAAGACAAGTATATTATTTTCAAATAAATAAGACAAGTATATTATTTTCAAATAAATAAGACAAGTATATGTCATATAGCTATCATGTCGTTTTTCCTGGTGTTAAGATTGTGACATTTGATAGTGTAACATCACAATTATGATTCAACATTACTTTGTTTTTCTATTTGTAGGCAAAATATATAAAATTATGAATTTTAGTAATATTATATAATACTTCTCTCTACATTATCAATAATAATTTTTAAATTTTTTAGTTTTATATATATAATACTAATTTAATGTGGAGTTAATACGATTTTAAATTAATAATTTTCACGTTATAAATTATCTAATGAATGTTTAGTTAATTTAATTTACAAGTTGAATTATTTAAACGAATGATTTTTTTAAATTAAAGTAAATAGATATAATTTTATAATTAAAGGTGTTTAACGGATGAATGTAAATGTTGAATGTCATAATTTTTTCTAAACAATAGGAAGTTATGTAATAGGCATTTTTTATTACACCGACACCTGCAAATTTTTGAAATTTAATCTTTTCCCCTTTAATTGTCTTTATATTTTAAAAAGATATATGTTAAGTCAAATTACTAGTCAAAATTTTCAACTATGATACATTGTACTAGTAATTGAATGGGACTATTCACTTTGATTGCAATAGATAGAGGAAGAAAATGAGAAGTCAAACCATTGAAATTTTCTATTTAAAGGAATTACTTGTTTGGTTTATTTTGAAATCGAAATGAATATTCCAAATATAATTTACAAGTAATAAACAAAATTTGTTGTGTGATTTGAAAAAAAAAAAAAATTTTGTTGCGCGATATTTAGGCACTATCGAATGGAAGATACAAGAGTTGCCTGCACAGAGCAGTGGTGAATAGAGAGAGACAAAGAAGATCATTGGTTTTTTTTGTGAACCCAAAAGAGGACAAAATTGTGAGACCACCACGAGATCTTGTTTGCAGAGAAGCGCCAAGGAAGTACCCTGATTTCACATGGTCTCATTTATATGAGTTTACACAGAAGCATTATAGAGCTGATGTTGATACACTCCAAAGCTTCATCCCATGGCTTCTCTCCTCCAAATCTTCATCTAACTTCTAGTACTTCTTTTGTGTGCTTTTGATAATTGTTTTCCCTTTTTAATCTATTCTACTCTTCTATGTCTCTCTTCTCTTTATTTTCTCAATTGGGTATTTTGTGTGTTTTATGTGTATGTATCTAGGGGCAGAATTGGAACTTCAATATTAGAGAGATTAAAAATAGAAATGAGCATAATTGGGGAACCAGCCCAAACATGAACTTTGAGAAAACTTAGGGGAGCTATTTCCTTTTAGGTCTACACAAAGCTTCGCCCCTCTGTGTATCTCAACTTTTAATTTCTTGTAAAAATTATAAAATCACTATTTCATGTAAAAATAAATAATATACTTAATTATTTATAAGTTCTTTTTAAGAAATAACTAATAAATATTATAAACTCAAAAATCAAAACAAAACGAGCAAGGATAGAGGCACTTCCTCCATATTATCAAAACCAATGGATGCTTTTGATAATTGTTTCTCCTCACAAGAATAGAAGCGCACTTTTTTTTTTAAATATCAGGGTGGTGTCCAACCTTTAAGACTGACTAGCAGACAGATGTAATTTCTACTCTCCACCTCTAGTGCTAATGTCCCTTTATATGGATTGGACAAATCTCCAATACATATAGGGTTATAATCTAAGAGCATTGGCAGGCTTAAACCCGAATAGAGATTAATTAACGATTTGACCACTTTGTTGCTTCGCAAACAACCGATTGACCTCAAGTCACCGTGAGCAGGTGATTTCATTTTGATTGATCACAGCTCAAGAATTGATTGATCTCATACCCAATGGAATATACCAATTCAAACTTCAATTAATCTTAATCATGCACCTATTTTTTCCTTCGCATATATGTCAACCAAATAACCCAAAAGCCGTGAATACTTTGCTAAGCTCTTGATCAAGAACACTCCTTCCATTGTAAGTGAGACATAAAATCAAATCCTTGTCCTTTTCTTGAAGCAATATGCACCCGATTTCACATGCCAAGAATGCAACTCCTCTCGGCTTGTTAGAAAAATAATTAGGCAAGTGCTCGACCAATAAAGAGCTAGCCTATTATATCGATTGTTGACTACTTAAGATTCCTCATTGCGGAAATCGGTCAGAATTTATGAGGTACTTCATTTTTCCTATCTTCCCATGCCTATATATCGATCACTTCTTCTTTCTACAGTACATCTGAGTTAGAGTAGATGATAGACTAACAAACTAATAAATTTGTACTAATTTCTATAATATATAATTAGGAGACTAAGAGCAAAATAACTAATATCTATATAATCATGAAGGAGGATGATAATGCAAGGAGTTTTGGATATGAAATAATATCAAATATTTGATGGCCAATGATAGGTTTATTTTTTATAGTATTTTTAATATAATTTTTATTAGGATTTGGGTATTTTTATTTATTTTAGTTAGTTTTTATTTAGTTTTATTTATGGTTTTATTTAATTCTTAATTTTTGCTTCCTTTATTGTTTTGATCTCGTTTTGGCAGGTTTTTGTAGGGTTTTAATTAGGAATTTGTCAATTATCAAATAAAGATGAATGGTGACCACAAAGCTAGTACTTAATTCGAGTTTCATACCGATTGATCAACTTGGACTCCTAATTTGGAAGGAATACAAGAATTAATTATTTTTCATTATAATTCTATTTCTTCCTAAACAAGTTGGGTAGTTTTCCTAATTAGACTCAAAGAAGCCGTAAAACGTCTATATAAAGAGAGATCTTTGCACCATTTAGGGTTGGATTATTATTTGATTCATTATTGCATATTCTATTCTTTACATTGTTTTCTCTTTACAAGACCTCCAACAATCAAGTTCGAGATTAAGATTCAAGGAAGTGCTACAAGCCAATCGTTAATTAATTTTTATTTTTAAACTCTCTTCTTGTTTTATTTTCAATATTCATGTTGATTATGAGAATATTTACAACTTTATTTGAGTTTAATTTAATTACTATGTTGAACTAAATTCTTATACTAGGATTTGATGTAACTTAATTTTGATTTCAATTTATGATATTAGATTTGGTTTTTTTTTTTATTCATGGTATAATTTATTATATCGCACTTAATACTTCTGGACAGAGTTTCTCATATAGATTAATTTATTTCATTAATCACTATTTGGAGAAGAGTTTTTGATAAGAAAAAGTTAATAAATTATATGGAAATAATAACTTGATGCAGAAACTATATGGTTTGACTCATAGGGGGGTTTTTATAAATTAACAACCTTAAGTTATGAATTTATAAATAACTATAAAACTTAATGATTTAATTTATGTTTGATTGCGCTATTGTAAGATAGGTAATAGATCGGGTTAAAAATAGCTAATATTACATTGAGAGAGCTTGTTATTGATTTTAGGATTGTTTCTCATTCTTGAACAATTAAAATTCATTGTCAAATTAATAGTATAAATTGGATAGAATTAAGTGAAGTCAAAATCCTAATAGTTTTTAATCCTTGATTTGTTTTTAATAAATGACTTTGATTAATCTCTTTTTAATATTTTCTTTTATTCTCTTTATTTTAATTTTTGAAAATATTCTCCTTATTGTCATTTAAATAATAGTAGGTTAACACAATTTTAGTACTTTGTATACAATTTTTATGGAACAATACTCTATTCATTCTTTATTACTTATTGCAAATTCCTATACTTGTGAATTTGTCTGTCAACTTATAAAACTACGAAATTCAACATATATGCAATATGTAAGTTAGCCCTAATCAAACATAAAAAGGTTGTAATTATGAATTAAATTAAATTTTTAAAAAACTAATAAATAATGTACTAATTTAAAATTAATTCATTAAAATTTGATTATTAGAGAAAATACTTTATGCTTCCACAATTAAGGAGAACAATATGGCGAAGAGTCTTAGATATGAAATAATATCAAACTCTTGATAGTCAACAGATTAAGAAAGTAAACTTTTGAATACCTTTATTAATTGGTCCAATGCATCTATTGCCTCTTGTACTTCTACAAAAAAATCTTTTAGCCACCTCAACTTTCAAAATGACCTTTTGGTCCCCTAGATTCGTTTTTTATAATTTATGCACTCCTGAACACGTAAGAAATTGGGACGTGATATACACTAGTCAAATTAGCGAGTTAGGTCTGTTAAGATTTTCTTATGTGGCAGATTTTTATTTGCCACATCATTTAATTTGGTGAAATAATGTTTAGGTCAAAAATCTCCTCTTAAAATGTGATACCAAGCTCTCACCATCGCAAACTCTCTCCTCCTCACTTAGCACTCTCGTTCCCTCTCTCAGCTCGATCCAACCTATCATTTTACTTGCAATGGACATACCCATTGATTATATAATCCCAATTGCTCGTGTGGTGTGACTGCTGTGATGAAAGTATTGTGGACCGAGGCAAATCCTAGAAGAAGATTTTTTGGATGCAGGAGATTTAGGGTGAGTTGGTAGTAGAAAATATTAGAATATTGAGATAGAGGTAGTAGAAATGAAAATATATATGAACATTTTGAGATAGAGGTAGTAGAAAATTATATAAGAGCAAAACTAAATTAAAAAGGACTAATCAATGATTAGAGTATTGAGACACTTAGAGAGATTAAGAGCAAGTCATAGCTAGCATAAGCAAGCTGAAGGCTCTTTCCAAAAAATTACGATATCAAATAACCATCCTTATAACAATAACTAGTCAAAATCCTATGCTTCGCACGCGAGTTTTATGTATTTTTTAAATAAATATTATTATTGAATTATACTATTATTTTTAAAAATTTTTTATTTGTAAACAAAAATAATTAAAAATATTTTAAATAAAATTTTGATTAATAATATTATTTAATCCTTATTTATTTGAATATTCAAAGATCAAATTAATGTTTTCAAATCCTAATATTCCTCTTTTAAAAATCAAAATAAATAACACTTGTTTTCATTAAGCATTAAAAAAAACTATGGATTTGCATCTTTATCATTTTCAAACAACAAAATTTTCCTTGAATTTTATTAGTAATTATATGATGGTGTAAATAGACATAATGTGATATATAACTTAAATAAAAAATTATGAATAATTTAAAATATATAGATTATATCAAATTAAATTTCTAAAGTTATTATTATTACTATAAACATCAACTTTTAAATTTTAAAAAAAGGGTGTCATTAAAATATAGAAAAAAAAAGTGTAATACTTTGTGCAAACAATTTAAGTAAGCCGAGCTAAAATTTAGTTAAAATATACAATTCAAAGAACTCAAATACATTATTTTATCCTAAATGTTAATCCTATATAAATAAAATACTATTTAAATTATTCAATATGAATAATATAATTAAAATAATAACTTTTATACTTTAGATAAATACTTAAGTTCTATTTTTGTAACACTAATACCAAACACTAAATATTATTTTATAATTTGTTAGTCTTATAATTTGTGCAATTAATGGAGCCAAGACAAATTGGAATCAGCTTTAACACTTTGAAAAAAGAATTGTAATTCAAGGGCATTGAATCTAAATTTCAAATCACTTGAAATATCATTTGAATCAAATAGGAAAAAAGAATAAGAAAGAAATAATTTATTACCCTTGTAGAAGTTCAATTAGCAAACATGCCAAGAGTATCAATTAGAAGTTCAATTAGATTAGATTAAATAGGTATAAAGATAGAGATAAGAAAAAATTTTAAAAATTTAAATTTATAATATTCAGCCTATACGAATTAATGGCATGAACTAATACTTGGCAATCTGAATAAATAATACCATTACCGGAAAGCTTGTCGCAAGCATAAAGTAGGCAGTGGCATACTGGACTCCACCACTACCTTTTTGAAAATCCAACACAACACATAAAAAAAAAAAAAAAAAAAAAAAAAAAAAAAAAAAAAATTCAAATCACTTGAAATATCGAGATGTTGAATCAAATGAGGGGAAAAAAGAATGGAGGAAAGAGAATAAGATTTATTATCCCTTATAGAATTCAAGTTGTAGCAAACAGTGGCAGAGGTGAATCCAAGGATTAGAAGTTCAAGTTAGGAGGTTAAGATTAAATAGGTGATGAAAGATGAGAGATGGAGAGAAAAAATTTTATAAAAAGATTTTAAATTTAGATAATATTGCAGCTTATACGAAATGTAGTGGGCATGAAAGGAGAGACCTTGCAAATCTGAATAATAATACCATACGGAAAGCTTGTCGGCAAGCCATAAAGGTAGCGAGGTGGCATAATCTGGAGCGTCCACCACTACCGCGGTTGTTGAGAAATCCCAAACACAACAGCAGTAAAAAAAAGGAGAGAAAAAAGAAAGAAGAAAAAAAAAAAAAAAAAAGACCTCCTCTATATTAAAAAAAAAAAAAAAAAAAAAAAAAAAAAAAAAAAAAAAGCCTCCTCTATATTTTCAAAAACAGCACCAAAACCAACCATGTCTTGTGCTTGAAAACTTGCCTGGCCATAAAAGCATGCCACAGAACCACCTGTTCTTGAATGAACATGGAGACCACCTAATAATGATGATGTCGACATCCGCTCTCGAATCATGTAAATGCATGCTAATGTGTGTACTTGAAATGGGGATGTCCAAGTTTGCGGCCATAATAAATCATTCCTAGCAAGCCACAGTTCCCATCCATAAATATAAAATATATTAGCTGCTAAGTTATCATTATTAGTATAAAACATTAATTTTTAAACTAATTAATCCTAGGTAAATTTTAATGAGAATGTATAATTCAAACAACTCAAATATATTATTTTATTCTAAATATATAATCATATATATATAAAGTTCTATTTAAATTATTCAATATGGATAATTCTTCTTAAAATTTTGATTGTGTTTGATTTCAAAGACAATGATAATGTTAGGATATAGAAAAAAAAAAAAAAAGAACAAAAATTTTGGTAAATACTTGAAAATACCATCTCCAAAATTAAAAATTATCATTATTGAAAAATTTATATTCTGTCTAAAAAGACAATGTATTTTACATCAAAATAGTCATGTATACTGTGACCAAAAAGAAAAAAATTTAGTCAAACAAATAAATAGTTATGACATAAAAAAGGTTGCGTGTTTTTTTTTTTCCTTGAATAATAAAGAATAAGATTTAAATTTGAATCTATTGTCAAGTCATACTGTATTTACCACTAGACTATACTTTGGTGTGCAAATGGTTGCGTGCCTTTTTTATTACAATCATATTAATAAAATATATTTATCTAATATATTGAGAATTTCAAAGGAAAAAAATGAATCTATCAATACATAAATTGACTATAATTCAAAAATTAACATTAATATTTGACTATGAGTGATGTGTATTCAACAGTAATTATAACTTTGTCTTCTTAAATGCAAATTATTTACATTCATTCTCCAGTTCATGACACTCAATAGAGTAAAGTTGATTGAATATGTACTTTTACATCACAATTAATGGGCCCAAATATACATATAGCATCAAGTAAATATAATATCTTTTGGTTAGATGGTTTCATGGGTTATTTTCGTGTGTCGTACTAAGTTCACCACTTCATTTCTTTTTAAAATAATGAAAAAAGAGAAGTCATCTCTTCGTCTCTTCCTTTTTTTTTTTTTTTTTTTTTTTTTTCCTTTTTGCATCTCTTTCGTCTCTTCGCTTTGTTTTTTTTTTGTTTTCTTTTTTCCTTTTGGGGTAGATTTAGTAACTGTCATATCTTTGCCAATGGCCGCAATTGAATCAGAGGTTGATGGTCTTGTTGGCTGTAGGCGGTTTGTTTGAATGAAGTTAGGGAAGAGAAATGTTAAGGAGAAATGGTTGTGAGTCAAGGCGACCACAAGATGGTGGTTGGAGCATAGAGGAGCTGCTGGTAGAGGAAAGTATACACTATTTAAGAGGTAAGTAAAACTGTTGTTCTGGTGTGTTCTGTTGGTTTGGGCTGTTGATGAGTTGTGTCAGGGGGACGCTATGTGTCTTCCTTTGTTGCTTTGGATATTGGAGCTTTGTCGTCCTTCAGCCTCTCGGAGTATTTGGACGAGATAGTGTTTGAGGGGAAAAACGTATCTTGCGGGAAAGCTGAATGGTGTTATTGCCCAAATGAGGGTGTTTCACTCCGATTAATGGGTGCTTTCCTTTTTCGTCTTTGGCATTTGTATCGAAGCTCTCCAGTGTAGGGAACTGGAAAATGAATGCTCAGAGGCGGCATTTGCTGTGAAACCGTATCTGTCGCGAGTCTTTGGATGATTTTGCCCATTTGCCGGGGCTTACTTGTATTATCCTCCACATTTGCTAAAGGAAGAGGTAAGCGATTCCTGCTCTTATATTATTAATTGTTTGTTTGTGCTGCTGCCATTGTGTTATTTTGTTATTGTTTCCTTTAAACATGCGGCCTTTTCTGGGCTTCCTCTAATTGTAGGGGGCCGATGTTGAGGCTGAGCGTGGCGGAGGCTCTCTTGCTTCCATTAGTTCTCTCTTCGCACTCACACAAGAGATGGTGAAAGGGGTTATTTGAGAAATTGGGCTTAAGATTGTGTGTGATTGGATTTGTTAAGAATTCAAGATGGAAATGGGAAGGAAGGAGGAGCATAAAATTAGGCAAATGAAGAGGAAAAGAGAGAAGAACTTGCCTATTTTTAAATTTGCTAGCCTAGGGACTGCGGCTCTCTAGTGTGGAGAGGAGGGTGAAAGATGAACTATCCATGACCGCTAGATCTAGGGGACTACCGGGCGTCTTTGTCAACAATCATACTGGTCTTCTTTGAGAAGCAGAGCTTGGGTGCGTTTGAGTCTGGTACGACTTGTTGCGTCATGGATGGGTTGGACGTATAGAGTTGACGCTGTGCATATTGTGCATAAGCAGACAGACAGTGAAATTGGTTCGTATTTAACTTGCTTATAGGCATCAAATGGAATGCGAAAGAAAACGGGACAGTAGCCTTCCTCCGCTTAAGGTGTGCACCGTGAAAAAAAAGTTGTGTTATTCCTGAAGACTAGATTCGGGGAGGGGAACGGGTTAATTTGTGGTTTGGTCTAGCCTTATCTGTTTGATGTCTTAGCCCATGGAAATCCGCTTCTAGAGAATAGTGTGGAATTATTTAGAAAATGTAGATGAAAGATAGAGGTTAATGTTAATGGCAGTTACAAGATTGTTGTTGTTTCTAGAAGTTGAATGACTTTGAGAGTGAGGTCTTTAATTGTATTCGTGCTACCAAAGTAATAATGACCTAAAAGGGATAGATGAAGAATGAATGAAATATCAAAATAATTTATTTTGCTACTAAATTAATAAAATTGAAAATATAAAAAACAAAATAAAAATCAGTGTATCGGGGTCATCTGAATATGAGATATAGTGGGAAAGGGTAGGGAGAAAGTCTATCTTGAAGAATGACGAGGTCAAGTGTAAGGTCTCGGTGCAAATTGAGCATCTGGTAGAGAGGAGATTAGGTATAGGAGTTGTAGGAGGAAAATAAAGTTGTGGGAAAGTACAACAAGGTTAGTAGGGAACCAGGGATAGGGGTGTATTTATTTTATGCTTTCAATATATGAGCATAGTAGGGGAGAAAAGAGAAATGAGAAAAATAAAACTAAGGTAGTTAAAGGAGTGAAGGAGGAGGCGTGATTCTGTATGTGGTAAATAGAGAAAGAAGTATGAGGAGAGGAAGAAGAATTTCGATAAAGGTGGTGTTTGCTCGTGCAAAGTAGAAGGAAAAAGGTAAGGAGAAAAGAGAGGGATTGAAATAAAGTTATAGAGGAAAAAATGAAAGGTTAGTTTTTCCTTTACGAGGGGGTCCCAAGAAAATGTA
>NW_023591737.1:0-75961 GCF_014843425.1 Jatropha curcas | reverse complement strand
CACAGATCTCATTAGCCCCTTCTCTTTATTCAGAAAACCAAAGTTATTGGTTGTTGAAGTTGAGATTGCTTGATCTCAAACTGTGCCAAAGAACCAATGCCAATTATCAGTCGCTTCCTCAATATCTACTATGGCAATGAAACTGGAAAAGCACCATTCATTCCCGTTCTATTGCAGTAGCCATCAACAAAACCTTCATGACATTTTTGATTTTAAGTGCTGTTAGAGTCAAGAAACACAAGTGGACGACAGCCATCTTGAACCATGTATTGATGCGTGAAATGATACAAAAGTCGCTGAAATTGTTGTCATCACCAATGCAGAGTTTCACAAAACTACCAGGATTTGCCTCTTGCCATCTTATCACAGAACCAAGGCAACTGGAGTATAAGTCTCTTTATATGAAACCCTGAAGTTGCTCCCTTGCTTCGTTCAATCCCCACGCCACACTTGTTTGTTTTGAGTTCAGCTCAAGCCCAAAATGTCTTGAACAAATTGAACCAGTAGCAATGTCTTTAGGTTTGTGGTGTGGGACTATCTCTTAGCCTGTCTTATAATGACCTGACCAGCCCCAACTTTTTGCTGGATGTCAGCCTTCCAATGATTCCCCTCCACATGTATGAGCTTTATCATCTTTTTTATTTCTAAAGACTTGAGAAGATGGAACCCAGGAGGCATGATCAACCCAAGAACAACCCTTCAGCAATACAGTACACCACTTGCTCGATTAGTATCATTTTTCTTTTTAATCTGTACATTGTAAAAACGATTTGCAATAGCGTTACTTCTGCGCACATCGACGAAATTCAACTTTACACTTTTGAATTCTTTGGCCAATTACCCGTAATTCCATCTTTCCAAGAGGGCAAACCGTTTTTTTCCGTGATGCATCTTTACTGGTTGACCAGGAGAATGAATAATGGAGAAACATCTATCTCTGATACAACACCAGGTACAATACCTGGTTCCTCTTCTTATCAACATCTATGAGACCAGCATTATCATGATTCCAAGAAACTCTTCTTTCGAGATGAACTTTTCTTGTCTTCCCCAAACTTTATCAGCAATAGAAAGACGATGATAGGACCATTGGGCACCAATTTTCCATGGATGCAGTGCGCCTTTCTGCTTCTCTAACAGTAATCAGCAGGGGTAGCACTCATATCAAAGTATATCATGAGCCTGTGGGCATTGCATCACCAACAGAAGCAGCTGAAGGGATATGTGCATTCATCTTGAGATGCTGCAGCTGCAGACACGTGTCTCAGCCAGTTTTATATGGGATGGTCTGTGGATAACTCAGACAAGGCAATGCAAGTTAAATTAAAGAAAGAAGACAAAAGAAATTATGCATTTTTTTTTTTTATTTTAACACGCTTCGTAAAACATGATACACCTGAAGGAAAGGAAAACTATACCTGCGTTAGATGCATATGTAAGTCTTCATGATTAAAACCAGCTTCTACCGACAATGAAAATATCTGCATGATTGACTCCCATGGAAAATCATACATCCTTTTCAGATCGTTTTATCATTAGCTAAAGTAATGAAAAAGAGTTCTCCTATTTCCTGGGATATAAATACTTGACGACAAGATTTATATTCTTGTTAACACATTTCAGCCAATTTTTAGCTTGAGATCATCAAACATAGTTTCAGGATGATATCTAGAGCTATGCGGCCTCCTCCGCCAGAATATGATAAACACCCATCATCCCAGTGACCACAATTCACCACCCGGGACTGGCCAAATCAGAATAAGCTTTCTCCTTGGCATTGGAATCACTTCTGCCAATTCAGATATATGATGAAAAGATTGTGTCATGACCAGTCAAAAGAAATATCTGTCATATTGGTACCCCTTAAGTCTCCAAGTACGACTTCTGTATGCAAACCTAATTCCAGTCAGAGCCCATGTTTTGATAAAGCAATTTACAGAGGAAAGCCATCAACAAACTCTTGGGCAGTATAATTAAGCATAACAATTTAGGAATAAGGAACATTTGACTACCATAACAATTTCCTCAACTTAACGTTAACAGGTTAGATTATAGTTCTAGGTCAGTTTATGGCATCCTCATTACAATTATTTCATAAGATCAGAGAATAAAAAGGCCAAATAGATGAAAAATTACGCATAGATTACAGAAAAAATAGGACCATTCGACTCTGATAATGAAAAAGCAATTTTCAAAAGCATCCGTGTTCGACAGATATTTACTTTTATTACAAATTCATAATACTAGAAACTATGTTTCTTCTTTTTCTGTCTTTTAATGGGACCATTACAGAGCTTTACCAACATAAATACTATTTTGGAATGTATTATGATGTGAATAGCATCTGTAAAAGCTCTCGGAATTGTGATTGTAATAAGCATCATCACTGAATGCCTTTTCCACTATGCTATGGGAAATCAGAATGGCGGATTCTGGGAACACTAGTATCCACCACCTATACCAACCAAAAAAAGATGCCCTAGCTCCACCATTGCCATGACAATGACAATCAATTCAGGTAACAAGGCATCGAAGATAAAGGTTAGAAATGCAATCATTTCTTGCTTTCAAAATATTGGCAAGCCACAAAGCAGTCACCACCCAATGTCGGAATATAGTGGCAAAGAACTATTCTTGACAGAGCAGACCAAACATGAGCTACCTCAAACTTAAACAGAAATAAGGAATCACATGTGAATATTAATTATTCAAGTCACAGTGCCTTATGCACTCTATAGAATTAATATTCAAAATTCTACAACCAGCTGACACCTACAAAAATAATACAGACGAAGAATGTAGTCCATCAGTCAAGATTTTTATGCCATAGCATTCTAACAATCAACAAGTACTAGAAAATACAGATCAAACAGAACAGAACCATATTGAGCTACCAATGGCCCCGGAGGATCACAACATTACATCTCCAATTCCATAGCCAAAAACAACTAAAAATCCCAAAACATTTACAACGTTTAAGCAACAAACATAACATGCACTATCACACTCACACACCGTTTGCCCCCATGACCCAGAATGAAGCCATACAACCAGAACAAGGATTCTCCCAGTTGCTGGTCAACTGAAACAGCTAGCCATGCAGATATCCCCGAGATCCACAAAACCAATTCAAGGAACAAATTTTAAAATAGAAATAAGCTAAGCGACTAGATGAATTGATTAATTTTCGAAGGGAAACTGGAATTGTTAAGCAAGGGATGGAGAAGAGACGCAAGCGCTTGACCAGAGACTATGGAACCCTAGATTTTGGGGCCTTCGTGGGAAATTTTCGGAAATGGAGTGAATTTACACGAAGTATATATATGCAAGGACGTATTTGGAAAATGAAAGAATAAAAGTGGGGGTAGGGCTCTAACTTTCACAGTGAAGGTTTAAGGGGTTGTTGGTAATTTAGGAAAACCCCCATATTTCAATATAATTTATTTTATTTTATGAATTCTTTAACAGATCAATTTTTATGTTTATAGGAATTTCTTTCTTATTTTATAAGTAATACTTATTTAAAATATTAGGGATATTTTAAGAGTTTTCTTCTTTAAAAAAAGGTTATTCAAGAGTTTTGCTTAGATTTTTATAGAGTTCAGATTTTTGCCATCAAATTTAAAAAAAATGCGAAAGACAATAAATCCCTGTATGTACATATTCATGATTATGTCTAGTCAATTAGCTCCAAAGTTTATTGTAAGTGTTATTTGCGCCAATAAATATAGCTAATATAATATACTATATATATTATATTATATATATATATATCATATATATATATTTATGTTTATTTTATTATTATATTTATTTTGGAAGAAATCACCCTATTTCATTAAAATCTACTAAAATCTCAATATATATTAATCAAAACAAAGTAGTGCATTATATTGCGGAAAGTTTCTTTCTTAATTTCCACCAACGATTTTTATTTAAAAAATTTAATGTTTTGTGCCAAAATCATCTTCTAAATAGAAAATTTCAATGTTTCTAATATTTTATAGTTTTTATTTATTACAAAAATCATTTATGATGTATCCAATTTATATTTTATTATAAGAAATTTGCCAATTTTTCAAAAATTGATCATTAGGTTTCTTACGTAGAAAAGAGATTACATTAATTTTCTTTACTTGTTGCAGATAGCTTTGATATATTTGGTGTTGATGAATCAAATAATTAGCCTCATTTTATTGTTTTTCATATATATATTATAATGGGCCTATAGTCCTGGTGTTTCGCATTATTGCGCGCATGATTACCTTTTACTTACATAAAATTTTATAATACGTTATTACAAAAAAAAAAACTTATATCTGAAATTATATTTTGATATTTTGGATAGACCAGAGACTAAAATTAATGGAAATAACATTTTGAAGCCTATTTGTTCACTCCCTATAAGAGGGGTAAAAAGATCAATCAAACTATTTTAATTGGCATTTTAAAAATTACATTTTTTTCCTAATTTTACAAGAATTGAGCCATAGATATTTTTGCAGTGGGATTGTTTTTCCTAACTTTACATGCCTTTTCTATCTTTTAGTTAACTATAATATAAATGTTTGTTAAAGAAAAAAGGTTAAAATACACTGTTTAAATCCCTTCTACAGCTGTGGAATATATAATGATATAAATTAAAATAGTATCACTTCTTGTTCCCCTTCCTTTTCAACTTCAAAAATAGCACATGAAGTGGATTGGCATTATCAAAAATTAATAAAAAAAAAATTAAACGTCAATTTCAATACTGTATAGTGCATGGCATAGTTTGATTCACTGCGGATTAAAAGGTTGTGAGTTCGATACCATCTATGGGGTATTGAAAAGTTTTATCTTTTAATATTCAACGAAAGCAATGATATGAAGTTATTGTGCTGTGTAGTTGTCTCTTATGCTTTTATTCCAATGTTTTACCGAATAATTTATAACTAAAATAAGGTAAAATTAATATGTCAATCAAGTGTCTATAATTTGACTTTTGCTTCTTTGTTTTTTTTTAAGATATTTAAATTCTAAAATAGAGCTTTTAAAAACTATAAATCGTATAAGCAAAAAAAAAAAAAAAAACTTGCAAATTCAATTTTATTAATAAGCTATGGATTTGTATTCAAGTGTATGTTTTCTATAAGGATGCACTCCAGTTACATAACAAGAGTTTTAAACGTTATTCCATGTTAGTTGGAAAAGAAATATTAAAGGCGTATAAGTTATGGGATACCAATTATCTAATTGACCGTGGCTTCGCCATTTTAGCAATAATTATAATTTTTTGGTTAAAATTTATTTAATGGATCAAACCAATAAAAATAATGTTTTCTTACCTAAAATAAGGGTATGTTATGATCATATTACTAGAAAAAAAAGTCAAAATACTTTTTTAAAGAGTCACTTACTGTTGACTTGCCTTTAATTCATAACTGTGATTATGGACCTAAATTTAAATAAATAATTCGTTTTTAGGACTCAACATGAGGATAATTCTACGCATATCAAGTCTCAAATCTTAGAAACATTCCATTCTTTACCAAGGTGACAAAAGTCCGAGGGTGTAAAGAAACTATAGATAGAGTGTCCATCCAATTGGAGCCAATGGCCTTCCAATGAATGAGTTTTTCAGTCAAGGTGCTTAATTATCTAATATTTACCAATTACAATAGTCAATGAAATAATTTTAAAAATTGAAATGTTTATGATATTATTGTATAAATTGAAATGTTTAATAAATCAAAAATAAAAGTTGACGGTGCTACGATGTTTAAATTAAAAAAATTCAAAGTTTAATTTATTATATCCTGCCAAGAGTTTTAAATTACACTATTGTGTTGTCTAGGCATTCATGCCGCCTAGTTATTAAGTACAAGGATAAGTACTTTATGTTTGCTTAAGATCGGAGTATTTAGAAATCGTTTCTCGCACGATAAACAAACGTTATGAATAGACATAATTAGACTCCAACGTTATCTTGACCCGAACATCATCCTTTTGTTTTTCTATATGATATGCAAAGAGAAATAAAAGACATTGTTTGTGTAATAGAATTGAAATTGGCTTATGTAAATTAGAAAAAATTATTGCTCGGAAATTCCATGAATCAAAGGCATATTCTCTTCTTGTCAAAAAAAAAAATGCATATTTTCCTTTCATTTTCATAATCCTGATTCATTAATCGTACATCTATTTTGTTTGGTTGTGATTATTCATTTATCATATTATCTTGTAAAAAATTTCGCCACTCGCTCATTACTAGCTATTTGAAGGATGTACAAATTTTTAATAATTACGGAATTAAAATTCTATTGTGCAAAATTTTGTTCAATCTTCGCCAACTGTTATTAAAAGTATTGTGGATAAGGTGTTTAATTTGCGATCATTAAATCCAAATTCCTATTTAAATTTAATTTTTTGAATTAAAATAATGATTATATATATATTGCTATTAAGATATTATATTAATATGATAAAACAAAACATTTTAACAGGATTTTATTGTTTATTTTTTAAAAAGATACAACAGTAATTTTTTTGAAGAAGAAAAAAATAAAAGTAATTTATTTTTGATTCATTACATAATTTTTTAATTGTAATCTTAATTTTAATTAAATAATTAAGAAATTAATATTATGTATTAAATAAGTTATATATTAAATGCCGGTTAAGATAAATTTTTAAAATTTTTAATGTTAGTTGGTTTGTTTAAAAAAAAAAATAATTTAATTTTTATTTGTTATATTATGATTCTACCATATTAACTTACCATATTAATATGACATAATATAAATATGATGTACACTTTTGAATAAATATTTAAAAATAAAATATTTAATTAGTTAATTGAACTTTTGTAATCAAACTAGTGGCTGGCTAGTCATGTCCTATGCCAGGCTTGGACCACTGCTTCAAATAGGCCAATCACTCCCATTTCCAAAACGCATTGGCATGTTCCCACACCAATGTTTTTATGAAATCTTTGCTCTTAGCGTCCATACAAACTTTTGGGAAATCACTACTTTATCCCACACAACTATTATATTTTTTTATTTTTGGCCCCTATGCACAATAGAAGCAGTTAAAATGTCTAAATTTTCCAATAATAAACAAACACATGCAAATTTATTTATGTTGAATCCCAATTTTCACAAATAAAGTTAATTTAAAAATTTATTTATTTTTTACTAATTCAACGCTTGATGGATACAAGTTTATTTAATTTTAAAAAATTATTTATGTTATATAGAAACGTTATGGTTTTTCTCACACCTTGGGTTTATTATATCCAAAAAATTGTTTCTTTTAATTATTTAGAGTATGGATAAGCAGTCTTCTTTGCTTTTTTTATCAAATTGACAGTGTTAATACTTTTTTTTTAATAATTCTTTTTTTCACAACTAAACACATTACAGTGTTTTTCACCTACTACTTAACAAGGTTTTCCTGTTTCAATAATTTAGAAATTTTCCAATGAGGACCTTCAATATAATTGCAATTCATGAAATTGCCCTCCTATTTATGGTAGTTTTCTATATTAGTACGATAATATAGTTATATATGTTGTAATATTGGTCAAATTGAATAAAATTTTATTAATTTAGTTAGATACTAATACATTATTGTTATTGGTAAAATAAATTGTAATTTGCGCTAAGATTATATTTGTATAAAAGGGAAATATCATTGGAAAATACATATTTGGATTATAAAGATTTAATTGGTATATTAAGGATTTTAAGTTATGAGGCTCATTTTTTGTAATTTGAAAGTACCAAAAGCAAGACCTTACTTACAGTAAGTGATTATATATTTATCCTTTCACAATCCACATTGAAAAATTTGCAAATGGGTCCGTTTTGGATCTCTGTAATCAAAATCCTTTAAAAATTTAGAACTCTTAAATAATGCACAAAGAAAATTTGTATTCATTTTTGGATTAATATTTCATTTTTTTAAAAATATAAGTAATCTCTTTTTCCATTCCCATGAATCCAAGTCTAAAATCCTCTCGTGCGTTCAACTATAATACTTTTAAGTATTTTATAATTTACCATATTTGAATTAACTTTTAGAAATTAAAGATAACGTTTTACAAAAGGTAATTCCTGTAATGGTTTTTAGCTTTTTTCCACTCTATAAAAGTCATTCAAATAGCTAAACACTTGTTAAAATAGCTAATAATCTATCAAAGTAGTTAATTTTATTGAACATCTGCCCTTAAAAAATGATTCTAAATCATTGGTTAAACTTATGTTACTTTAGAATTTAATCGGGTTTTATGCTTTCACTTAAAAATAGTCAATTTCAATTTCATTATAAATTAAAGTGGACCTGAGGTTTTTCAAAGTGAAGTACAAATCAATGTTTAATTATTTCAATGTTAACTAAATTGACAAAATAGGTAAAAAAAAAAAAAATACTTTTCTTATCATCCCACCCGAAGAAAGATTATTAGTGGTAATGCCAATCTTTTAGTATGATTACAACACAAACAACAACCACTTATGAACAACCCAACTGTCCCCTGAAGGTCCAATAGAAATAATTTAACGATTACTAAACTTTAGGGACTATAGTGATTTTATTTAATTATAAGAATAAATCATAATGTTCAGTCCAAATTTCAGGAGGTAAGTTAGTAATTTTCTTGTAAAAAAAAAATCCAACATTTGTTGAAAAAGGTGTTAGAAGCATTCGGAATCTGTCCATCAGAACATTCCAAAAGAAAATGCGGATCTGCACGGCTATAAGTCTTCATATAACAACCCCATTTTAACCAAAATTCCAAAAAGCATCATTCTCATTCTTTAGCATATTCATAAACGCCCTAACAATAACATTTTGCCAACTCATTCTCAGACAGACAGACATTACAGCAACAACCTTAAACATTCGCAAACACCCTCCAACTTTCCCTCTATAAAAAAGAAAAAAAAAACCAACAAAAACCACTCTCTCTCCGGCCGGTGAATCCCATTTCCGAGGTGCGAGGAAGGGAATTTACCGTTTAATCCGTCGCCTTCCATTTACCTTAAATTTTTCTTTTTATTTTTCCGTGAATCTTTGAAAATTTTAGTTTGTCTTCTTCTGTTTCTTCCTCTTTCTTCTTCTTTGTCTGTGCAGTTGGTTTAACTGTTTCGGTCTCGTTTATTCTGGTTTTTTGGTTAGAATGTAATGAAGTGCGTCGCGAGAAAGACTTCGATAACGGAGGTTATTACAAAGAGTGTGATGGAAATTTTAGCCGCCAACAGTAGTAACAGAGCAGCAGTTTACAGCTATAAATCATCAAGAATCCCAAGAATTATTATATTTCATGAGACTGAGAATGATTTTGATGGAAAGATGGAACTATGGAGTTAGAACAAATTAGCTGGAAAGAACCAAGAATGTGTTGATCCCTCATGAGGACACGGGAAGGCGACCACTGCTTTCGGCAGAGGCCATTCGGTGGATGGGGGCTGTTTTTCCACAGATTGAGTACGGCGATGATACAGGGTAATGTGTATTTTTCTTGATTTATTTTTGGATTTTTTTTGTTTGTTTTCTTGGATAATTTGATGGTAGACTATCTTCAAAATGAGTTCTTTTTGTTTCTTCTTGGACTTTACTTGGATCTCTGCCTTCTAGTTTTTGTATCTTTCCAATTTCTTGTTTGAGGTTTTTTTCAATGCGTCTGTTTTTGTACGTTAAAGGCTAAAGCTTTGCTTATAAATGGATTTTTCTTCTTGTTCTTCCTTCTGTTGTATCAGTGATATTACTTCAATCTATTCTTTATGAAATTCCAATTTTTTGTTCTTGCTTCCTTCATCAATTTATTACGTGCAATAAAGTTTCTTCATGAAATGTTCCAATTTTGGGGTTATTAAATGTGCGTGTTTATACAAGCGTTTCAATTTTCTGTTTAACAAATTCTGTCGTTCTTCTTTTCGTCTTCTTCTTTCAAGTCTTTTCTTTTTGTTGTTTCCTCTAAAAATTATTTTCTCCTGTCAAAATTTTATTTAATTCTCAGAATTGACATTTTCAGTTTCTTCTTTTATTCAATTTTTTATAGTTCTATGATTGCCGTTTAATTTCAGACTATAATGCATTGTGAGGTATGTGTGTGAAGAGTACATGGTTGGCCATTGAATGGATATGGAAAGGCAATATAAATTCATGGTTAAACAGTACAGCTATGGAAGGTTGCATTTCACAGACACTTCTCCAAGATGGATACATTATCTATCTCCGGCTTCATTTGCTGCTACTATGCCAAGTAATTTTACTTCCTAATTAATTAGGCCTTTTTCACTTTTATTCTCTTTAGTCTTTTCGTCCAAGATGATTTTCATGAAAGTTTAATTTATTGGATTAATAAAAATATTGTCAATAGGCTAGTAGATCAATGAATTGAATGTCTGTCAATAAGTAGTGCTCGGTGTGAGGGATTAAAGAGCTGGAAATGTGATTTGCATCAATGCAATTTTAATGCATTTTTCTAATCCCATTTCCTTTTTGACTGAAGAGAGGTTGAAGGCAGGGTTAATGGGAAGATAGAAATAGTAAAACCCAGACATTATCATCAGTGTACACTCCCATTGATGCAACATATTCCTTTATGGTGTGCTTAAATGGCAAGGTCTACAAAAGAAAGTTATGTTATTGCTACAGTAATCACTTGATCTTAATTTACCTGTCATCGGACATGGGTTAAGTAAAAAATTCAGTTAAATTGTTTTTTGTTTATTATTCGTAGTAACTAGTTGCTATAATCAACATAATATTATAGCACTGAACAAATGCTGAACTATCTTTCAGGTTTTCACTCCTTGGAGTCAATAGATGCTATTGCCCTTCAAATGAAGTAGCCAAAAGGCTTTGCTAGATGGGTCTTGATGTAGTTCTCAAATTCCTGTGTATTTTCGGTTTGCCCATTCAGGCCTTCTTTCCGCCCGTGCCAGTTCTTTCCAAGGTTGGCATGTGTCATATAATATTTCAATCAAAAACATTTTATAATTGATAATCATGTTTGATTACTGATTTTAATGCTGTTTTCTTTCGTTTCTTTCTTTCGTTTCTCGTTGTATAGGACGAACTAAGAGGAAGCAAGCTTGGATGGATCCTAATTTGCCTGCCAGTTTTGCTAATGGGAGGAGGTGAAGGTATGGGTCCTGTAAAGAAAAACTGCAGAGGCTTTAGGAGAATCACTTTTTGAATAAAGAACTTCCAGAAACCAATCGGGCAATTAATCATAATATGTGCGTTAATAAGGTTACTTAAATCAAACACTTGAAATGTCGAATTGGAAATCCCAGTTAGGTAATTTGATTTTTGCACTGTCTCTAACTTATGCACTAGATATGCAGAAGGCATCAAAGTGATCCCGGTTCGTTCGATATTTCAGTGTTAGAGGATTTGAAACGCAGAATGCAGAAATGGATGGAGCATTGTGACTGCATAATCACAAAGTAAGATAGGAAACTATTTTGTATTAACATCATGGATTACTTTAGCATTAAAATTCTAATTCGAATGTATGTTTTATAGGGAGCCGGACCAGGTACAATCGCAAAGAGGCATTGATTCGAGGCTTAACGATTAGTTTCTCATGCTACATTCCACGGACAAGTAATGAGTCATTGTTCATGTAACTAACACTTTATTAACAGTTTATATTGAAGTTTTGTTGAGGAAAATTTGGAAATGTTATTACATTTTAGGTTTCTTAATTCCTTAGCGTTCTTTGGGCAACGTTTTAGGAAAAGGGAAAACGTGTACCTTTTACTCTGTAGACAATGGAGCAGTGTTTTCACCAGAAGTCCAAAAGAACAGCAAGAATTGTAAGAAGATATGGTTATAGTATCAAAGGACAGATGAACTTAAGAAAATGCGAAAATGCACTTGGACTTCGCCCAACCGGAAGCAGTGTTCGACATTGTAAAAGACATTCACCAGGCTAGCTACAAGAACGCGGTCCTTAGGCCAATTATACCTTACATACTTGACATCGTCCATTTACAGGCCTGATCTGATTGATATTGCATTATACATTGTACACTAGCTATAGCAGCCATCACTTCTTTGCCAAATTTAGGAGCTTTGAACACCAAAATGAGGTCGTAAAGAATGGGCAAAGCATGTGTCTAATGCCTATAAGGCGTGGGCAGGGGCAGGGTGGGCTTTGAACCACCAAAAATGACGTGTAAAATTCTGGCCCAGCATGTTTATGATGTTTGGGAAAGGGTTTCTGAATTTCTTTTAGGGGTATTTTTACGGCAATATTGTACATTTGTTAGTTAATATTGCCCTCTATTGTATTACTCTATTGTGCTATGAATATGTTCTCACGCCTTCTCAAGCAATATTTTAAGGTTTTCTTGGCTTCGAATGGGCCAAGTTTTGTTTTTACTTTTGCTTCTAAGTTAAGACTTAATGGCAGAATAACAGATCAATCTTCCTAGGACCTAAAGAAGTGTGGGACATGAGCTTTTTTAGAAGCGGGACAATTGGGAAAACGACTGGCCTGTTGTGCTCTATCAGTTCTAGCTCAAAGGGTCGGGTTCCAAAAAATTAGCTGTTTCTATTTTGATAAATCTATTAACTATTTTAATAATATTTAACTTTTATTTAATTTTTTAAGTAGTTAATAGATCATTTTTTGACATTTCTTGTATAAAAATATTAAAAACGTAACTAATTATAAGATAATCATATTATATATCCCAACAAATATTATAAAAAATAGTCAAAATACTAACGCTTATTGTAAATCTATCACAGGTGGTTTCGATTATAATTCTGTAACGTTTCTAGTCCAGTTACATAAAACTGTGAACTGCATTCATGAATTCATGAGGTCATTTTTGCAAGCTTTGATTGTCAAATCTAATGGTTTGGCGTAAGTTTTCAACTGATTGAACTTTAATGGGTTGTCAACGTTTTTGAAAGGTAGTTGAGTTCTTATATTACTAGGGTAATGGTAGGTTTTGATCCTTCATTGGAGCCATTTTGAAAATCTCCTGTTTTCTCGTGAAAATGCAAAATAAATTTATTTTGTAGAAAAAATGAATTAAATACAACGTTAATTACAAAACCTACAATCAAATTAAATGATTGGCTTTAAAGTAGAAAACAGTTTACAACTTCTTTAATAAGTATTTTACATTAAAAAAAATTCCACTAAATTTTGTCTTCATCAAATGAACATTAGTTAATTATTTTTTTAGTTTTTCTTAAAATTAAATAATTCAACCCTTGTTTTTTTTTATTTTCTGTCCAAAAATTAAAGAGTCAAAATTTTCATATATTAGTCACTTTACCATGTCAACTACGGCAAAAATCCTTAGCGGTCCAAAAGCCAAATTGGAAATCTTAAACTGGTGGACCTTAAACTGCCTAAACCCACCGTTACATATGATTCGTCTCCCAGTCCTCGAATTTATTTATTAGACTTATTTAGTGGAATTTTTTATTAAATTAAATTTTATTTTTTATCCATGTTAGAACGTTCATAAGTACAAATAATACTTTATCTCCGTAATCAAAAATTATGTGAAACTATAAAACAAAAGTAATATTTTTCTTAAATATTATTAAAATGATAAAATTTTATTCCTATCCTTCTTATGAAAAATAGAAAGACCAGCTAATTGCTGTAATTTTTATTTACAAAGATAAAAAAATAATGTATTATTCTTGCTAATTGCTATTATCGTTTGCTGACAAATATAATTAATTTAATAGTAAAAATGGCATTTATTTTATTATATTTACTTGCAATTAAAAAGAGTTTTTTTTATTCAATTAAAACTTTACTTGCGAAATTGCAGATAAACTTTAATGTGTATGTAATTCCAGTTTAGAGAAATAATTATTTCTTATTATTGTAGATGAATAAGTAGGAAGTTTAATAAGCTGAAAAAAAAGCTGCCCTTGGAACGAAAAGTTTTCCTTTGGGCATAGAATATGCAGTTGGGGAGGAATATAACGTTCCGTCGTTTCAAGAAAATTTCCCCTTAGAAAACTTCTCTTTGGCAAGAATAAATGCCCTTGGGACATCGACGACGCCTCCGTTTCTTACGAATTTCATCCTTTGCGGTGAAACGGTTGAATCAAATGCTGAGCGAATGATTTCCACCCATCCGACTGGCAGACTCAACAACGTTCTGAGACTGTCTCGCCTTTTACAAGAATTTGATTCGTGAGCTCGAAAATAATATCAATTTAGTCGGAGAAAAAATGGTATCCATTTCATTTATTTCGTTATCTTGCAAATTTTTTGGTTTCCATTTTAAGAAATGGTTTAAAAATTCTGAATGTAAACATTTTCAATTCAGCCTTGCAATTTCTTCATCTTAGGTTGATTGAGCATGTGCGCTTCTATCGCAGCCGTATTGAAAATCTTAGATCTTTAGCTTTATTTAATTCACGTAGAAAATCTTGGTTATGGTTGATGATAATTTGGGTTTGTTTTGGTTTAAAAGTAGGCATGTTTTTGGAATTGATTTCGCTTCGCTTGCAAAACCTAAAAGATGATGTTCATTCTGGGGTAGGTTTATCACTCTAGCTTTGTAGATGAAGAGGAGTTTGCACAAAAGTCTTGTGGGGTGTCCTTTACTTCCTTTGAAAAGTCATGATAAAAGGTCCTGCTCCAGTTCTTTCAGGACAAGCGAGGTAGTGAATAGATGCTCTTATTTTATTGACCAATCTATTTGTCATGGAAATGTTTTCTTTAATTGAAAATTATGGATTATGGAATTGTTTTTATGCAAGATACGAAACACTGAATTAGTTGGATGAACAATCACATTTTTCCGGAGCCAATGTTTTCTTTAGAAACTTGATTATTAGAGTTCCAGTCTGATAAGCTTCTTATATTTGACATTTATATCAATGTTGGCTTTGAAGAGGCTGAAGGAATGCCCAGAACCTTGGCTGAAGGAACCAAGCAATCATTTAGTATTCTGAGGTCTGGAGAATGTTCGTGTTCCCGGAGACATCTGCGGCGTTTTCACTTCTTCCTCGGCCTTTTGAATCTCGCTTGGAATCGCAAGAAGGAAGCAGGGTAAAAGATCATTAGTATCTTTTTGTATTTTGGATGTTAAAATTCGTGGACATACTTTTTAAGCAATGCCCCCAGATAAACTTCAGGAGTCTTGTTTTATATGATATTTTTTCTTTTGAATTTCAGCCATGAGGAAATACTATGCTTCAGTTTTTTATCGGCAAACATGCAGGCAGTAACGCTAATGTTAAAAATGATTGAATTAACCATCCTAAAACCTACCTGAATTCATAGAATTAATCAATTGTCCTAGCTCCTAATGCTTCATTGGTGCTATTTTCAAGAACAGAAACTACTTTTAAAACTAATTTATTGTGATGGTCTTTTGTTGTTCTGACTAATGGATTGCTTTGTTAATTTACTCCCTATGCTTTCTTCATTTTAATTACAGAAATTGGTCACTTAAGACTGATTTAGTGTCTCTAGCTTTTTTATTGTGCATACATTTTATGCGCTAAACAGTTTTTGTTTCATGGACTCTTGATGATTTTACTTTGACCATCATAGTCTTTCCATAAACAGCTGTTCCTGTTTTTAGAAAGCATTAATCTTTACTGTGGACTAGGTGTTTCATTATTATTATGTTCTCATTATATCAAGTAATTTGTCGAGGAAGTCTCTATATGACTGTTAGTTAAATTATCACCAAAATGACACAAGCCGTACTCCATTCAACTGTGAATTGCGCATTACGTGAAATCCGATTGAGGGTAAATAATAATAAATAAGCAGTAATCAGTGGCTTCAAAGTTTCTTGTCCATGGGTGTTCACTCTATAATTGTATTAGAGCTATTGATTCTGTGAGACCATAATTCTGAAAGTTTGCATATTGGGGTCCTTGTTCAAGGCATTTGACATTGCTGTGGTTCCATCTTACAAAAATGACGATCTTTTTTTGCTGAACTAAAAACCTTTGAGTTATCAGTGCTTTTGAATTCTTTACACGGCAGAGCTATTCAGAAAATTATCTGAAGCAGAATGAGGGAAGAAAAAGCGGGCGGCTGTGAGTGTTGCATATAAACCAATGGGACTTCCAAACAAATGGTGGATTGCATTTGCTAAGAGAAAATTTATGATTGTATATTGCTCTTTGCAGTAGTTTGTTCATGGGTCGGAGACCCGGTGATGAGTTGTGAATATTCTTGTTACTAAAGTCAGGAACTTGCAATCCTGTCAAAGGAAAAAAATAGGAAAGATGTGAGCTGGGTTTTAAATGTTTGTTGTCTGATAACTTGCCACGACAGAATGGTAGTAGCCTTATCGTTGAATTTACAAATCTGAAAAATGTTCTGAAGAAGTTTGTATTCTTACTGTCGTTCATGTTCTTGCAAGGAAAGAGGGGGTATTAAATGCATTCTTATTAATTTAATGTAGAGTGAATTTAGGTAGGGATTTATGGCTGATGGTGTAGGTGGTCTTTGTGTTCGTGCATTTCTGTGCTGGTTTTCTCATATCAGCACTTCAACTGTAATATTCAGAGCTTGATGGATGAAAATAAATTGCATTATTGGTGTTATTCAAATTCAAAGTTGAAATTATTAATAAGTAAGTTTTGAGTTCAAAATAAGAGAAAAGTGCACGACGTAATAAATTTTATATTTAAATTTTACTAATACTGAGGTTCCGTTTGTTACTATAAAATAATTTAAGGAAAAAATACTTTTTCAGAGTTTTCTGGTTGTTTTGGGGGGGCACTTCAGGAAATAACGGTCAAAAGGAAAATATTTTTCTGGTCAAAGAAAATTAAATCATTTAAGGAAACTAAATATCATTTTTTTTGACATTTTGTATTATTTCAATTCATTTTTATAAATTCAGAACATTTTGTAATTATTTTGTTTATATGTTCGATTAATATGACAAAATATTTCTCAATTTTAATAAACATTAAAATTTACGTTATACATTTTCTACTTAAATTCTGTTATATCACAACTGGATTCATTAAGAACTTATTCTAAAAATAGAAACTGTTAATATAAGCTTCTTATCTTCTAGATTCAGTTGCCATTATTCTTTAAAAAAAACATTTGCGGAACTCGCTGTCACATGCTAACTAACTAATATGACTCATAATTATATAGGTTTTAATTCGATCATAAAGTCTGCAATTTGTATTTTTTTTGGTCTTTAAAATTTAATTTTCATGTCCAAGGGAAATCAAAGAGTAAGCACAAACTAAATTTGTTAATATATGGTTATTTATTTGAAACTTTTGTAAAGAAAATTCCAATCTTTTCCAATTCTTTGGATCTTCTTCCTTTTAGAGAAATGCAAAAAAATAAATACGTAAATAAAAATAATAATTAAATGCAAAGTCTCTAAAAAAGTAGTTCCATTAATATGCACTATCAACACATCTTCATTCCAAACCAATACCAACCACAATCTCTCCCTTGATAATCCCTCATCATTCATCCCTCTCCATGCTCCGTCCAATCCCATTCCTTCAATCTTAGCCGTTTTATTCTTATTAATCTATTTCCTTATTTCTTTCAAATTTAGGGTTTCCACCGGATCACGACCACATACTATCCCAATCTCCCTCTATGTCAATCAAAGATCAATCACCAGCAGCACCACCACATCACCGGTTCAACGGCCAGGATTTCCCCTCCTACTTGTCCCCACTTGGCAGAGTTCCCGTGGCCGGAACGTTTCGAAAGCCATTCCGGGGCCCTCCACAGACTTGTTCTTCAGGGTTGAAACCACCGGGTGGGCCGCGCCGGCCTACTTAGGGAACCCATCTTGAGGTCCCCCTTGTGCGCGCCGTGGTGGAGAGTTTCGCGGCCTCGACTATATGTTTGTGTGGCATGCGCAGCGTCTCTTGCCACGCGCCACCTGGACCCTCTCACGCTGCTGCAACATGCTACGTCCATGCCTCCAGGCCATCGAGATCGCGAGTGGATGTTGATCGTGCAGGAACTCTTCCTTGCTGTGCGGTGTCGCGATCAGGTCTACGGACCCATTTGATTTCGATGCTGCGGTGGTCTTATCCCAAACAGTGGCAGGCTAAAAGTCCGCAACAAATCCAAATCCTCCAAAGCCCGGAAAAATCTCCGTAAACGGCGGAGAGTTGATTACCGTCCCTGGTCACCGATATGCGGGATCGAGTATTAATGCGAGAAGCAGCTCAAGTCACGCTAGATTACACGTTTTGATATGCCGCGGGGATTGAGAGCGATCTGAATAATCTGGGGAAACACTTGCTTTATGAACTCAGTGCGTTCAGGCCATTCCCTTCATACGCGCGCCATGAGGAATTATTTCTTGAGTGATCGGCATTAATAGGTATCTATGTAAGCTGAAAAGATGGTGTTTACAACCACCAGAGCTACTGGAAAGAGAAATTGTGGGTAATGCTTGATATTAATCGGCAACAGAATTGCGTAGGCTGTGTTTGGCTTGTGACATGGATGCATGTTTTCTTGATGTTTTTTTTTCTGGGGATCGGACGCCTTATAGCCCCGCAAATTTTGTATAGGACACCCGGCTATTAACTTTTTGCGTTATTTGAGTTTGTAGGACAATGTGTGGGATTTTGTTGTATTTATGGCGTACGTTTTATCTAAACTGTCTGGACGGATCTGATATTTACTGCTTTTTTTATTTATTGGGATTTTAGTTTGGTTCATTCTGAAGGGATGTTTAACTCTTCCTGCTTGGCTTGGAGTTTTTGATTTGTATTGGATGCAAGTTGGTGGCAACATGGTCTACTTGGCCAGTTACGAACAACAGGATTGCACATTGAATTTTTCATCTCCATGCTATTATGGGATACATGAAAAGGTGGAGAAGGATCGATGCAAGCCCCACGGTCAAAGGGTTAAAGATTATGATGTCTTTCATTTTTTTGATGCCCTTTGTCATGTATCGTGCAGTTGATTTCTAATTAGAAAATATAGGGGGTTCACTAAGAATCAATTGTGTTTTCTAACCTTGGTTGCCATGTTAGATGTAGTATACCAGTTTCCAAGTTCCATTTTTGTTGCACGATTGTCACCAAGATGGAATTAAATAGATTGTTTCTGTTATGGGCCAAGTAATCGGACGGGTATAATGTGTGGCCCCCATCTTACTGTATAATGTGGTGGTCCCCCATCTTTCTCGTGCATTGTCTCCAAAACTATGTTATTTGGGCTTGCTGTTTTGTCTTGTCGAATTTTAATTTTTCTTTACTGCAATTCAACACCTGGTTGCCCTTCAGTGGACACAATTGATCAAAAGGGAGCGTAAATTCTTTATATTTTGAGCACCTTCCTCAAAAACCCTGCAGTTGATGATGACTTGATGTCCAAAATGGAGCTAGAAAATCTAGTTTTCATCTGAATCATTGGAGAAACCGACTTCCCAATTTGCTCGTCTGTTAAAGCTGAATGTTAGCTTGTATTTCTAGCTCTGGAATTTTATTCGTCATATATCGGCTATCATTTAGGCTTACTGTTCAGTGGTAAAAATTTGGACCGGCTTATATTGTATTGTTAGTGTCTAGGTGGTTTCTGTTACGAAGGAATGAGAAGAAATTAGAGCGCTTTTAGAGCACATCCTGCATTTCATAATTGGGACTTAGGGGAAGTGATCATGAGAGTTATCTAAGCATGAATAAGTGGTTAAGATGCTGCAAGAAGATCAGATGCGATTCTATTAAGCTGCTATGTGACCCACTCTTTCTATTTGTAGTAATTCTTGTTTGATCAAAATGATCCAAATGCTTCTGAAACGATTAATTAGTGCACATAACTTTTAACGTGCAGGGTGTGGGTTTTAGGTCTCTGTTATTGGCCCTAGGAGTTGACACGTTGCTCCCAGTTTAGCGCTAATTCCTCAACATCAACATGCAGACTTGATGATGTAATCTGCTTTGGCCTCCAGTAAGTCAACTTTTTCAAAAGCCTGTTTGTTTTGGTTTCATCATAGGTTTCTCACTGTTCCATAATACCTTCATGTATTGTACCACCTTTCTCATGCTTAGGCGGTCTCGTTTCACCACAAAGTTCATCCCAATCTTCAGAATAAGGGAGGAAGGTTGGCTTTAGCTTCACATCAGCCTAAGATTTCTTTTTTACTCAAGAAAACGTCAATGTGTGCATGCTTGCTTCTGAGTGAGGCTCCTTTGAATCTTTTTTTTTTTTTTTTTTTTTTTTTTTTTTTTTTTTGTTATATCTAGATGAATGTTGGAAATTCATTTTTTTCTAGTTTATATCATTTGCTGTTTTGCATATTCCTATTCCCAAGCTTCTTCTGTAATGTTTCAACTCTTTGGTTTTCCATTTTCTTTTTTTTTTTTTTTTTTTTTTTTTTTTTTTTTTTTTTATATCTAGAGAGAATGTTGGAAATCATTTTTTCTAGTTATATCATTTGCTGTTTTGCATATTCTATTCCCAGCTTCTTCTGTATGTTCAACTCTTTGGTTTTCCATTTCTCACAAACCTTGCTGTGCTTCTTCTCTTCAAATTTGTGCATTAGTTATTGGCAATAAACAGTTATGTGATGTGAAATGTAAATGAGGTATCAGATGTATTCCACACTTTGTGCAAAATAGAAGAGAGACTTGACGAATTTAATCTGGGATAGAAGCAATGATAAGTCACTACACTCCATCCCAATTTGAAATTAGAAAACAAATATTGCTGGTCTTCTGACAAAAGGATTTTAAAAATTCTTTTGGCTCTGGTAGAGTTATAGTCGAGAAACAGAAAGATAGAGATGCCTTGTCCAACAAGTGATATCTATTTAGTATTTTAGCGGAAGCAGGAAGAAATCCAAGGTACCATTTTCAGTTAATTCCATAGAAGAATACAAACTGGCCTTGTCTTGTGCTGTGTCTCTAAAAATGATGTTGCAATCTCTTCTGTGTGCATAACTCTTTGAATTTATTTATTTAGGTGTTTATATTATGAATTGAACTTGATGAATTCAAATGCTTTTGAAAGTGCAGGCCATGGAGACTGTTGTATTGCACACAGAGTTTTTTCTGGTATATTGCGTTCTGATGTCATGTGTATGGCTTGTGGTTTCACATCTACAACATATGATCCTTGTGTGGATATCTCATTGGATTTAGAACCTCACCAAGGGGGATCCGGAAAGTCAGCATCCATGAAGGATCATCATTTATGCAATGGTGAAGCAGATAGCAAAAATCCGAGCCAGAACTGTGGGATATCTACCCTGATGGGGTGTTTGGACCGGTTTACTAGACCTGAGAGATTGGGATCTGACCAAAAATTCTTCTGCCAACAATGTCAGGTGAGGCAGGAGTCTCTCAAACAGATGTCAATAAGAAAGCTTCCTTTGGTTTCTTGCTTCCACATCAAAAGATTTGAGCATTCTTCAATACGTAGAATGTCAAGGAAAGTTGACCGATATCTGCAATTCCCTTTTTCATTGGATATGGCACCTTATCTTTCTTCTTCCATATTGAGGAATCGATTTGGCAACAGGATTTTCCCATTTGACGGTGAAGAACAAGATGTTACCAACGAGATGTCATCAGAGTTTGAATTGTTTGCTGTTGTCACACACTCAGGTAAACTTGACGCAGGTCACTATGTGACCTATTTACGATTAAGTAATCAATGGTACAAGTGTGATGATGCTTGGATTACTCAAGTCAATGAGAACATTGTGAGGGCTGCACAAGGCTATATGATGTTTTATGTGCAGAAGATGCTTTATTACAAAGCAAGTGAGAATCAGGTAGCCTCGTGATATAATGACCAGAAATGGCAGTAGTTAACTCAACTGCACTGGGAAAAGTAATCAATGAATGAAGTCACCGTGGACATAGAATTCTACATTGGTGATACGCAATGGCTAGTTTTATATGCCAAGCAAGCAAATGTTGGAAAGCTATGGTATTCCCCTCGGAGAAGCTGTACCCATCTTATTTTAGTTCATCAAGTCATGGTTTATTATACTTGGAACGTAACGTTCGCCTGAATTTTTGAGGCACTTCAACATTTAGTTTTTTATGAAGGTATGGATTTTCTTAATTTCTTCCTGATTTGATAATTTTTACCTGGAGGGGCTTTTTCTCCCTGCTTATTCAAGTGTTTTTGGTGGGTTGATTCTTTTTTCATCACGGATCTCTCAAAGCTACAATGCTTGGGAGTGTAGTTGAAACAGTGTACTAATCTTCTTTACATGGCATATATATGTCAAAATCTGATATAAGAGTTTAGTTGCTTTTACTTCTTAAGGCTTTGATGATCAGTTTCGGCCACTTCTGTCGCGCATGAACTAAGCACAAAGATTTGATACATCTCTATATGAAATATTGATTGATGCCAAAATGATGAAAATCTTGTTGCAGCAGTATATGAGGTTCCATTGACAAAAAACATGCCAATATACTTTATACTATATCCAACAAACAATACTAATTTCTTTACTTGAACTCTGTCCGTCAAAATATAGCTACAAGCTAACAACAAATAGTGAAAGCTGAAGTAACAAATGAGGACATTAGGAAGGGTAAATCAGCAAGGAGATGGAGATATGATTTTTATGGTGGTGATACTATTTATTAAAATTTTAGCCTTTTGGGAAATCCAATCTGCCAGGTTAGCTACTACAAATCCCAGGAACACCTGTTAGACATTTGAGAGAGAAATTGCAAATAGAATCAGTAAAAGATTAATTAACTATCATATATCTTATTGAGAGTTTTAGGATTATTATAATTTGTTCTTAAGGTTAATTTAGATGGTTTAACAATAATAATAATAAAGCATTGTGTGTAAAAGTTAGTCTATGATACCACATTATAGCTAAATCAAAATAATATTAATAAAAATAAATAAGTAACTATGATATTTCTGAACTTTTTTTGTTCAATCTCCCAATAAGTTTTGCTTTTTCAGAAAAGTGATTCAATGTCCTAGTTTCAACTTTCAAGTGGATTTTACCTGAGCTGAGCCGATAATATAAATTCCTGAATATTGTTGACCATGGAGCACCATGTCCTCTAACATAGCTAGTGGTATGGTAAGAGAAACGCCAAGTGCAGCCACCAATGGGCTGGTCCAAACAACACCTAATCCCCTGGGAGTTTGACATAACACCGTCTTGTTTATCATGAGGGAAGCAAAAAAACATAAAAGAAGCATAAATCAATTTCACAAATCTTAAATGTACCAGAAATAATCACATAGGAAACTCCCAACAAAACTGTTAAGAAGGATAATTTCTTCCATCTTAGCTGAATGTGGAAGTTTGAATTTTGGTTCTATACCCATGGCTGTAAGAGGCCAAACTGAAGAAGAAAAGGTCAAAAAAAAAAAAAAAAACCTATCCTTTATAAAAAAGAGTTTGATTTTTACCAAGCCACCAGAGTGCAGCAAATGTGAATAATCCTATATAACCAAACAATTTCTGCAAATCTACCCTTTCTCCTTCACCAGCAAACTTTTTTAGCAACACTGCAACTTAATTTCTTCTGTTAATCTCTCATATCATTAAGCTAAAAACATAATTATTTGTAAAAAATTACAAGACAACCCAAAAAAAAAAAAATGAAAAACAAAAACCTGTAAATAGTCCATAAGTCAAAGCTGATAGAGCAGCATAAAGATCTCCAACAAGAGAATGCTTATGATCTCTGAACATAAATATTAAAGAATCAGTTTCTTTAAACCAAAAAATGTTTGAATTTTCAATAAATGAATTTTAAAAGAACATACTTAGAGGTGATTGATTGTGATCCATTTGCAGCCCATGTTTTGCCTAATATTGTCATAGCAACACCAGCCATACTAACAAGTACAGAAATTACTTTGACTAAAGTAATGGACTCTTCACCAAGAAATGCTCCAATCAAGAGAGTGAAAAGGCCTGAAGTTGATGACAATAGTGTTGTGCTTGCAACACTTGTTCTTGCTAGTGCAGCATTTGTTAGATACTGAATTTACCAAAAAACCATCAAATTACTTATACATATTACGGAAATTCCATTATTTTTCGGCCTATACATAAATTTGACCCTTAACTTGGCCGATTCTCCTTGTGGCTCTAAAACTTTTATCAGAGTTTAATCATGACCCTACATTTTCACATTTTAGTAATAATTATGTCCCTCGCCAAAATGAAATGGGAAATGGGTCTCTGTAAAGTTTAGTGAGCCACAAGGATGATCGCCAAAAGTATAAGGTCAAATTTATGCATTACGGCATTATTTGTCAGCAAACTTCTTTGCTGCTTCAAATCAATAAGCATAATAAACTACTAATCATCAAGAGAATCTATCTCAATGTTCTAATGAACTGTGCTTTACATGTTTCAGGAGTTAATTAAGTCAAAAAGAATCTGATGGATTTAAATTGTACTAATCAAGGTCTCACCTCTGTTAGAAACCACAAAGGAGCAATGCAGAATCCAACAACAGAAGTTTCTCTTGCAGTAAGCTTACTATTAGCTTTCAAGCTCTCAACATTGTTGTTGCATTGGGAAACTACTTGATTTCCATCCTCCTTTAGAGAAACATCAATAGCAGAGTCTCTATTAACCAAAGATCCATTAAATTCAATGTCAAAATTAGCAGAAGCCCGATTTTGTTTGACAGGACGATCAATTTCTGCTATTGACTTATCATCAGTAGTAATTCTTGCATTCTTGCTACTACTTCTTGCACCAGAGCGATTTCTTATAATTTGTAGCAGCCAGTCTTTAATGAACGCAATAGGAAGATAAACAACTAAAAGAGAAGTCCCCAGATATGTCACTGCAAATGGGTGATTATAGTTTCTGTAAACACCCTGCAGAAATAATTATCAATAAGGTCAAAATATCAGCTGAAATTTAAGACCAGGAGAGACATCCAAAGAACAGTGCTGACATATATATATACACACACACACATAAAGTTGAAAGAAAGGAAATCTTGGCTGCCTAGACCACTATAAAAGGAAAAGAGTAAAGAAAAAGTTTAAAAAGGTAAGCCAAAGAAAAAGATATGAGCTTTTAATTTAGGAGCACTTCAAAGGCAACTTGGTATGTGATCTTTTTTGTATGTCACTGAGCACTAACATCAGAACATCAGGAAAGAATTATGATAATCATTATAATAATTATTCAATTAATGAACTTTAGCATTGTAATACTGAAATTGTAACAATGGCAATCTTTTAAAATTTCATCCATGTCGTTGGACTCGATGATTGAGTTTTTTTCTCATATTGCTCAATGAATATTCAAGCTCTAACCACTCTTATCCCTTTCAAAAATTTATAATGAACCAGAAAAAAAAAAAAAAAAAGAAATTCATCCATGCTTATATATAGTTCAATATTACAACAAAAAATCCAACAAGAAGACCATTTTTGAGTTTTCTCAGAAAGAAAGAATGCATGTTTGTCAAAGAACATCAATGGAAAAAGAGTACTAACCTGAGTAACCTCTGCAGAACTAACCCAAAGAATCACAACAGTGAAGATAAAAATCAAACCTCCCTTGTATTTCCAACCCATCTCTCAAATTGGATTTTTATAAACTCAAGGATATATATTTCTTGCTCTCATATAAATACATGTAAAAATGCATATAACCTATCCTTTTTCTCTCTTCTTAATGTTTCTGTCTCTCCATATAAAGCCTCATCTATAGATATATACTCAAAATTGATAATACACAACACACTAGTAATCTTTTAGTGGTGTCATTTCTCCTTCCTTTTAGAGTAAATAGAGAAAAAAAAAAAAAAAAGAAAAAAAAAGAAAGAAGGAGAATATTATGCCTGAAAAGTAAGAGCATGAGGTTTGTAAAAAGAATTTGTAAATAAAAGCAACCTGGTTATTTTAGTTCACTCTTCTTTCTTTCCTATGAAACCTCACCCGAAAAAAAAAAAAAAAAAAAGAAAAGAAGGAAAGAATATCTAATGCTGAAAAGTATAGAGCATGAGGTTTGTAAAAGATTTGTAAATAAAGCAACCTGGTTATTTTAGTTCACTCTTCTTTCTTTCCTATGAAACCTCACCCGACAATTCCTCCTTCAACTGGTTGACAGTTGCACCATCAAAGATTGATGTTCTGTTTGTTTAAAATTATAATAATTAATAAATAAAAAGACCAACAATTTTATCTCAATTATTTCTGTTACTAATGAACCAATGAAAATTTAACTCAATAAAAATAAAGTAAACAAAGATTGTTACTATTTTATCTTTGTTTTCTCAATGAATTGTTAAAAATATTCTCATTACGCTAAAAACTTGTTTTTGAGTAATTTAATATATAAAGTGAACCCACACACTGAGTGTAAATAAATATTCTTTTTAAAAATAAGACTCGTCTACACCTGATATATGAGTGGTCCATATATCCAACCAATCCAAAAAGATTATTGTTTTCCTTTTTTTTCTATTAGAAATACACTCGGTACACCAAAAATTTGTTTTTGGTTATATTGGTGTATGGAATGAGCCCATATATCGATACATGTATGTATTTTTAAGGGTGTAAATGAGTTGAGCCGACTTGTGAGCCGTTCGAGCTCGCTCGAAAAAAAGTTTAAAAAAGTTCGACTCGAGCCTACTCGTTTAGTAATCAAGCCGATTTCAAACCTAATGATGTTCAGTTCGAAAGTTCGTTGAGTTTTATCGAGCTTATATATATATATATATAATATTATTTTAGATTACTCAAGTCTTGAGCCTCGAGTTTAAAATTTTTCAAGTTGAACTCAAACTTAAAATTAAGTTCAAACCGAGCTCGAGCTTTCATCGAGCCGAACCTGAGCTTAATTTTCAGGTTCATTGAGTTTCGGCCGAGCTCCGAGTCTGACAGGTTCGAGCTCAGCTAGGCTCATTTATATCCTTGTGTTCCCCTCCAACTTTTAAAGGAGAATAAAGCGCTTTTTTTTCTTACAAGCATGGTGCTTTTTCAGCTCTTTTTCTGATTTGAGGAGAAACAATTTTATAGTTTCCACAAGAAAAAAAATACTATTTATATAAGGTTTAATATAAATTTCAATTTGTTGTTTATAAAAGATAGTCATGTCAATTTGTGTATAATAAAAACCTAATATCAAATTTTAATAATGGAAAAATAATACTGATGATGCGTGAAATTAAAATTTTGTATCATAATTCTCTCAATACTCCATTAATGCAAAGATATATTTTTGGTTACACAAATAAAGAAAAGAAAACTATCAAAAAGAAAGTAATTGAATTTTTTTAATCTCACGTTTCATTCATATATTCTAATTTTATGGTTTTTAGATCAAATAATTTTTTGTTTACCTTTTTCATTCATATACCCTTTATATTAAATACTGATGAATATTTTAAAATAAAAAATAGCTAATATAGAGTGCAACAATAATTACTTAAGCTTTTTTAGTAAAATAATTAATGATTTGATTAATTTTAATAGTATTGTATTTTTTTTTTTTGGTAAAAATGCATATTAAATAGGTACAAAATAGAAACTTATAAAAATTATTCTCTTATAAGAAAGAAAATATGATTATAATTTGAAATAAATGAAAAAAGAAAGTGAATCTATTATCACATAAATGAGTAAATTAATTTTATTCTTTTAATTTCTTATTTAGTGAAGCCCATCCTGAAAGTCAAATTTAAGAACCACCATAGTCTAAAGAACGGAAGAGAAGATAAAGAATTTCTTCAGCCTCTAGTTTTATTTTGAATTTCTTTTTCTTTTTTTTTTTTCATTTTCAATTGTCTTCAATTTTTTTTTTCCTGTTTTCATTTTCGTGCTCGCAAAACCCCAAACGAAACAACCAAAAAACGAAAAAAAGGTGTGCGAGCGAGCCTATGTGATTGCGTGCTTCTATCTCTGTCTTATCTATCTATTACTTCTCCTCTTTCTCTCTCTTCCTCTTCTTGCTTCCCTCTTCGTTTTCATTATCATCGTACATATGCGAAATCCGAGAAATCGGGACCTTTTGTAATCAATTCATATTGGGTTTGGGATTCAGACCTTGATTTTTGCATTCCAAATGTCCAATAATCTGTTGGCTAATTTTAGTATTCGGATTTGAATTTCGTTTCTTGGTGGGGTTTTTGATTAATTTTTGGGCAGTGAAGCTGGCTCACTTATCCGATTTAGGTTGGCATCTATCTGCTAATTTATTATTTGTAATTTTGAGCTTTAATATCTGCTTTTTTTTTTTTTCTTTTTATGTAATTGAATGAACCATGTTCCTGTTTTATTTGGTGCTTGTTAATTTTTCATTTGTCTTCTTTTAACAATTTGAAATTTTGAATTATGTATTTATCAGGATGAAGAGTATTAGGGATTGGGCATTTACTCAATTGTTATCTAAGTCTTTGGCTTCGTCTAGGCCTTTGTTGGGCACTGGCAGTTTTTTCTCAGACGGACCTGTAGATGAAGATTCTAATGATCAAGGTACCTTGCTTCTGTTTGCCTCTTTGATACATAATTTTGCAACTCTGCTGGAAATTTTCAGTAGTCGGTGACTGCCCTTGCTACTCATGACGTAATCTTGGTGAAGGAGAGACGAGTGAAAGTATGTAAAATGATAACTAGCAGTGATATTAGCTATCTTTGTCAGAAACTTAGTATTAGCTTACTCCGTTTGATACAAGTTCTCTTGCTGAAATGAGGATTGCCAGTATGTGTTTGATTGGTTCATGCTAGCTTTTATGTTTACTATTTTGCAGTGTGAGGTGTTCCTTTTTTGTTCTTGTCCATTCACTGAACTGACCAATTGCCCGACTCTTTTGTTTTGGTCTGCATTTGATATAATTCATGTTTTTCCTGATTTGTGTGTCGCCAGATTAAGGAACTTTCGATCCTTGCCAAAATGTTAGGAGGAATGTAGCCACATTCCTATTTGAACCATGATTGATATGCAGACAGTGAACTATGAGGAATCTTGGAAACATCTGTCTATAAATGGTCTAGCTAGCATTTTAGTTCTGAGTAATGTGCTGCTTGATGTAAATATATTTGAAAAAAATTGGGCTGAGCTTTCCTCTTTGTGATATCTATGTGAATAATAATTACCATAAAGCCTTAGATTTCTTTGGCTTGGAGTGTTTATGAATCGAAATTTGCCACAATGGAACTGATTTTAGTAGGACATAAAAATATTTTTTTCTGATAAAATTATATATGTTGATTTTCATGAGAAAGAGCTTCTTGTTTTATCTGCAGCTCTCATGGCCTGTTCAGAGGTTGCACCACAACCCCCTGATACATCATACTCAGCCAACGATACTCAGGAGAATGGACCTCATCCATCTTCAAGGCAAGTGTATCAGCATTCTAACACATCTAACCATGACAGTGAACTTGAAAAGAGGGATCCTTTGGCAAAGATTGATGGTCTCCAAATTAAGTTTTTCCGGCTTCTCCAACGATTAGGGCAGTCGCATGACAATCTTGTGGTGGCAAAGGTTTTGTACAGGATGCACCTAGCAGCAACAATCCGAGCAGGGATATCAGATTTGAAAAGAGCCAGGAAAGTAGCAGCAGAACAAGAGGCAACTGACATACCCAAATTAGATTTCTCTGTAAGAATACTTGTCCTTGGTAAAACTGGCGTTGGAAAGAGTGCAACCATAAACTCTGTGTTTGATCAAACTAAGACCACGACTGATGCATTTGAACCGGCCACCAATTGCATCCAAGAAATTTCAGGGATGATCAATGGAATCAGAGTAACTTTTATTGACACCCCTGGTTTTTTACCATCATCAACAGGTAATGTGAGAAGAAATAGGAAGATCATGCTCTCTGTTAGGAAATTCATTAGAAAATCCCCACCAGATATTGTTCTGTTTTTTGAACGACTAGACCTCATCAACATGGGTTATAGTGATTTTCCTCTTCTAAAGCTCATGACCGACATCTTTGGCAATGCAATTTGGTTTAACACTATCCTCGTCATGACGCACGCATCCTCAACACTTCCTGATGGACCAAGTGGATATCTGGTCAACTATGAAAATTATGTGAGCAAATGTACAGACCTGATGCAATACTTTATACACCAGGCGGTATCTGATACAAAACTAGAAAACCCAGTACTTCTAGTTGAGAATCATCCTCAGTGTAAAAGAAATATCATGGGGGAAACTGTTCTTCCCAATGGACAAGCTTGGAAATCTCAATTCTTGCTTTTTTGCATATGTACCAAAATTCTTAGTGATGCTAATACGCTCTTGGAATTCCAAAACAGCATTGAATTGGGGTCATCTCATAGCAACCGTGTGCCTTCACTGCCACATCTCCTTTCATCTTTTCTACAGCATCACTCCCAAAATGAAGCAGACCATGAAATTGATGAGATTTTACTTTCAGATGCAGATGAAGAAGATGAATATGATCAGTTACCTCCAATCCGAATCTTGACAAAATCTCAATTTGAGAGATTGACTAAATCGCAGAAAAGAGACTACCTTGACGAGCTCGATTACAGAGAGACCCTTTTTTTAAAGAAACAGTTGAAAGAGGATGCTGCTCGCAGGCAGAGGAAGAAGAAGCTTTCTGAAGCAGAAAATGTTGGAGAAGATAATAATTACGATGACCAGCAGGCATCTCCAGAGGCTGTCCTCTTACCAGATATGGCTGTCCCTCCAAGTTTTGACTCGGATTGCCCTGTGCACAGATATCGCTGCTTTGCTACAAGTGACCAATGGCTTGTGAGACCTGTGCTTGATCATCAAGGATGGGATCATGATGTGGGCTTTGATGGTATAAACTTGGAGATGGCTACAGAGTTAAAAAAGAATATGCATGCCTCAATTACAGGACAGATGAGCAAGGACAAGCACAATTTCAGTATTCAGTCTGAATCTGCTGCAGCTTACACAGATCCCAGGGCTAGGGGACCTACTTATTCTGTGGGTTTTGATGTTCAGTCTGCTGGTAAAGATTTTATCTATACAGTTCACAGCAACACAAAGTTGAGGAATCTCGAGCACAACATTGCTGACTGTGCAGTTTCATTGACATCCTTTGGGGACAAGTACTATGTGGGTGCCAAGATAGAAGATACTATATTTATTGGGAAGAGACTGAAATTTGTAATGAATGCTGGCCAAATGAAGGGTCCTGGACAAGTGGCATATGGTGGGACTTTAGAAGCGACATTCAGAGGGCGAGACTACCCATTGAGGAATGATAATATTAGTCTGTCAATGACAGCTCTGTCCTTTAAGAAGGAGACAGTGTTGAGTGGTGGATTTCAGTCTGAGTTTCGGCCAATGCCAGGAATGAGAATGGCAGTTAATGCCAATATAAATAGCCAGAAAATGGGCAAAGTTAGTTTAAAGATGAGTAGCTCTGAGCACATTGAAATTGCTTTGATAGCTGTTTTCTCAATTTTCAGGGGCCTTTTACATGGAAAAGAGGCCGAAATGAGAAGTGAGGAAGCACTGGAGACGTGATTAATCAGTGTTGCTCTTTTTGGGGATAGAGTTTCTTAGATTGGAGAGGAAACAATAGTCAGAAAGCAATTTACTTGCAGAACTAGATGTACATGTTTCAAAGAGTTGGGTTTCGCAAAGGTATTTACCTGTTTTTGTCATTGCAATTTACTTAGAAGCATATTTGGAGGAGGCTGCTAGATACTGATATTTAAATTCTCTCTCTCTTTTTGTTGTTTTTTTTTTTTATGCATACTGCTAGATAGTGATATTATTTTTTGTTTAAACGAGTGATTTGCTTGTTTCTGGTTGACCTAAAAATGTGGCCACCGATCTTTGTAACGAGTAAATGTCTGATATAATTGTACAGGGAACATATCAAAAAATAAGCTGTGTGATTCCTGGAATAAATTTCTTTTTGATCATCCGTATATGAAGTATCTTTGTGATGTTGTCGAGCTTCATTTTGTTGTGCAATATGGTAGCAAATTTATGTTTCGTTCGAGTCTGGTCAAAAATGAAACATGCACTCAATCATAAGATTTCATACTGTTGACTCATTTCATACCACATTCCTAATTTTGTAGGTAGAATTGTCTATGCATATACTTTACTTACACTGATCCAAATGCACACTGGTTGGTAAACTCTAATTGTTGCTTATTCAAATGCTTTTTATAGCTTGGTCTCATAAGATTTGCCAAATTGGTTTGTAATAATATTTTCAGTTTCATATAAATAAAAATGGGTTCAGAATTTTACATTTTTAATTTGATGAAATGAGTTATACTTGCATTAAAAATGCAAACATTAATAAAGATATAAGCTACTTGACTCAATAAGGTCGAGTGCAATTTAATGAAGTTGCATATTCCCTCGTCTTATAATTTTATTCATATTATAATCTGTCAAAACTCACAAATTAAGTGCAAATATCATTTGATAAATTAGTTAGTATAAGTAATTAAATATCAATAAAATAGTAATCCATACAGAGTATAGGACTAATATTTGCAAGGCCTTGGTCTTAAAATCATTCTTCCATTGAAAATTCCCATAAAAATTTTACCAAATAATAAATATTCATCTGCTGTTAGCTACCACTTTTGTTTTCTATTCCAAATACATGTTTGGATAACAAATATGAAAAAGATCTTTGTGGTTAAAACAAATTTATTTCCTTATTAATTTTGCCATCACTTAAAATAAAAAAAAATTTTTGTTTTTGAAGAGTTTTTTTTTTTTTTTTTTTGAAAAAAATTTTTGTTTTTGAAGAGTTTTTTTTTTTTTTTTTTTTTTTTTTTAGATTTTAGCCATTACAAAATTATAATGATTCCCATTTATACTGAGTAATTAATTGTGTAAGCCAGTTAAAATTTATTAATAAACTATTTAAATTTAAAAAAAAAAAACACAATTAAGATTCTTTTAAGCATATGCTATCAAACACAATTAAGATTCTTTCGAGCAAACAGAATATGCCAAGAAATGATGCGCCTCCGAATCCTAAGCCAATTATAAATTTATAATATTCTCGAAGAACATAATCATGGTCACGTGATATAGATTTCAGGTGAATTCAAGTGTGTTTTTTTTTTTTTTTTTTTTTTTTTTTTTGATAAATAAATTTTTTTTTTTTTTTTTTTTTTTTTGATAAATAAATTTTGGATTAAGCAATATTTTTAAAATATAACATTACAATTACGGCATATGTAATTACAATTTGTTTTTCAAATATAACATCACAATTACAACTTAAATAATAACAATAAAAGGAGGGAGATGGAAATTAAAACTAAAAATAATAAAAAGATTTAACGGTTTTAATCTTCTCCTGCAAATTTTAAATATTGGTAAAAATATCACTCAATTGAACATTGTAAATAATAAAAGAATATTAGTATAAATATCACGCCATTGAACATTATAAATAATAAAAATTGTTTTTTAACCTTAGTCAAAATACTAAACAGGGCCTTCTATTATAATGTGAAATTATAAATTAAATTCTAATTAAACTTAATCATTCTGAAATAATCAGTTTACGAATTTAATTGTGAAAATTTAAATAAAACCTAATCAAGTGAAAAACAAAATGAAATTGTGATTGGCAAATTGCTTCAAAATATGCAAAAGTTCATCAATCAAGAATCCATCCAGTTTATTCAACAATTCATATTTACATAAGACCTCAACACATGCATGCATAATTTACACCAAAAGAATTTTTTTAACTTTTTTTTTTTCAACTATAAATTCACTAAAAGAAAAGAAGAAACATGAACATTTGACGAATTTTCAAGGTGAAGATCCCCACAAAACCTCAGCTACAATAGTAGCAGCTTCAGCATCAGAAACAGAAGCTTCTTTAACTCTCTCCAATATTTCTTGCTTAAATGCTCTCTTCTCTCTTTGCCTTAACCCTTCTCCAACCTCTAATTGCACTGCAAATTTTGCCACACAGCCTGCAAATGGAAACCTCTCTAAAACCTTCTTTTCTTTAATCTTTTCACTCTCCTTCTCCTCATCAAAATTACTAATATCAATCAAATCGCTACCAAGATCCAATCTTTGCAATTCCACAAGTTTTTTAATCAACCCTTCTTTAAGCATAGCTTCAATTGCTTCTTTTCTACCAAAATACCCAATTTCAAGAATGCACTCCATTGCCAAAACCCTAATTTGCAAATCTTTGTAATCCAAGAAACAAATAATTTTGGGTATTTCTCCATTTGACTCGATCTCATCCACTAATGGCGATTTAATTAACTTAATTAAAGAACAGAGCACTCTGATTGATTTCCACGAAGCCATTGATACAAGAGCATGTATTAATGGACCCATTAGCACTTGACCCACAAAAACATCTTTATTGAATCGAATCAAAGCTGCAACTACAAAACCACACTGTTCTTTAATTCTTTTAGACCAATTGTTATTATTAGGATCGCAAATAATGTTTTCAAGAATATATAGAATTTTAGACTTAAGAACTAAATCTTGTAACTCGCGATTAAACCCTTGCGAGACTCTGTTTTCAAACTGAGTTAACAAACTCACCAATACCTCCTCGTTTTCGTTCTTCCCAGGCTCTTTCAACGCCGCTGTTAAGCTCTCGATGCTTTCACGATCGATCCAAGCTTGAATTTCTGACTCGATTGACCCCGCGACTCGTGAAATGGAGTGAGTGGAGACTCGGCGATTTAGGAAATTTCTAAAACTGTAACCACGCGATTCTTGTAAAGATTCAATAAGAGTTCTAAGACTGGTGAGATGTTGAGAGAGAGTAGAGAGATTTGGGTCTTTAGAAAGAATAGTATCGGACTCTGTTTCGAGCTCTAACAGAGCTTTAATGGCGGGTGAGTTGGAATCGGTAGATTTAGGAGTGGGATGGAGCTGTAAGTCATGAGAAGCTTGTTTAAGAGCTTCTAGGACTTTAAGGACTCTTGAAATCTCTTCTTTTGATGATGGGTTTTCCATTAGTGGGTAAAGAGAGAGAAAACAGACAGAGTATGAGTCTGTTCGAGAGAGACACAGACTTACATGTTACATATAGATTCAGAGTTTCTTAGAAATGAAGCTCAACGACCAGTCAGAGGGTAACACAGTAGCTCATGAAATTTCAGGACGCCACTTGTTTCTTTTGTTTGGTTTTAGTTTAAATTTATATTTTATATTAACAGAGATTTATATTAGATCTGATATGGTTTTGGTTAGCCAAGAATTTGCTGATTCACAAGCTTTTTGTATTGTGACGTGTGATTAATGAGTGGCTCTTGTTTGGGAGATTTATTTTCACTGTTGAAAAATTTTTAAAAATTAAAATTATTTTGACTAGAATTATTTTTCCTTTTTTCTTTCTATTTTTTGCATAAATTATTTACTCTTTCCGCATAAATGGTTCAACTCTAAAATTTTTAGATATTATAATATTAACTTAAAGTAGTTTATGTTCACTAGATATTAAAAATAAACAAACCTGACATTGAGAGCGAAAATTAATTTATAATATACCTTAAATCGAGGAAATCGACATATCAATATATGAGAAATTCGATCATATAGGGTTTAATTTCAATTCTCAACTCATTGACCTATAACACTACTAAAAAATTTAAAAAACACATTATATAATTGGAAAAAAAAAAATTGCTGCAAACGAGAGAAGTTTGACGCAAGGATAAAACTCAGTCAAAAATTAATTTATTTTAAAAATATAGAAAAATTAAGGTTAAGTATTTAATATTAAAATAAAAGGAGTTAGTTGAAACATAGAAAAATACTAAACGACAAGCAAAGAGGGGCATATTCGGATCGGATCCAAGTATGTGCTCCAGAGTCCAGAACCTGTTTGAAAACAAAAGCGAATAAGCGATTTTCCTTTTGTTAGTTTATATAGTTGTCACGTAATAATAAAAAAAATAAAAATAAAGTGTAATAATAGTGTCCCAGTCCCAGATTCATTTCTCACTGTTTCCTTTGAAAAACTAGACAGTTCCACAGTCGAGTAAATCAATAAAAATAATATTTTTTATTAAAATGAGAATATTTTTAATTTTTTATTGAAATGAGAATATTTTTAATTATATATTGAAAGAAAAAAATAAAATTTGAATAATTTTTAAAAAATTATTATTATTATTGATTTAGTATGTAAACATAACTATGGATACGGTCTATACAAGTACGTTCATTTCCTTTTATGTGGGGTTTGGTTTTAGAGCAAGAGTCCATGAGTTATCATTCATTTTCCTTAGTTGGAACTTTTTCTTTTTCTTTTTCTTTTTTTTTTTTTTGGCAAATTATTTACATCAAAACTAATGAATCAATAAATTTACCTTTTAGGTTTTGCTTTCGCACTTGTTTGGTTAAGGAGAAAATGACTAGATAAATATTAAATGTGAGTCTCACAACATATTTAGAGAAGTATAAAACTAATTATTTATTTGTCCATAAGAAATCATTTAAATAAAAAAAAAGTGAATTAAAAATGTAACTTGGCTTTTTATTAAATCATTGTATATTTTTTTGGATGGGAAAAAAACAATTTCCATTTTCTTATAATTATCATTCATAATCCAATTCCTTAAAGTTGAAGAGCAGAAGATAACTTGGAAAAGGAAAAGGTTGGTTCTACAATAGAATGGAGTCCTCGTTGCATTTCTAGAGTATCACCGTCACCATCATTGATCTTCCTTTCATGACAAAGCCACACCCAATTTTCAAATAATTATTAGTTTCTTTTCTGTTTATGAATTTTTTTTATATTGAATAATGTTTGATTAGACAATAAAAGACTATATTTAAAAAGTTTCATATTAGAAAAAGTAAAAGGAAATTTTACTTATTTGTTTTGTAAATTAAAATCACTATAACAGATTTTTTTTTTTTTTGAAAATGATATAACAAATAATTATTAATTTAACATCATCGGTACTTGTTATTAAAAATTGTTTTTAACAAAAATTTTATATATTTTTTATTTTTCATTAACAAAAAATTTAAAAACTATATAGACTACAAAATGAAATTTCAAAAATTCAAATTTAAAATAAAGATTATGAATCGTGAATTAGATTAAACTTCAAAGAATAAATACAAATTAATTCAAAATATATACTTATTAAGCGTATTTTTATTATCTTATTTATTTTTAATAAAGTTAAACTTATAAAAAAAAATGCAAAGAAAATTTAGAGAACAAATACAAGTTCTCTTTTTCTATACTCTTATAATACAACTTCATATTGAAAGTAGTTTCTTAATTTATGTTTTGCTTTGTCACAGTAAAAAAGAATTAGAGGTCGAATCTATTATTATTTCTGATTCTACTTGTAAAAAATATGTTTTATTTACAATTTTGCTCTTAGTTTTATCTAATTAATTATATAATTCATATTTATGGTTTGTTATATATATTTATTCCTTTTTTTTTTCTTTCCCCCTTTATCACACAACTCAGTCTTTAAAAAAAAAAAAAAATTCAATGCTTCCTGTGGGAAGAGAAACTTCGAATCACATGACATATTTGAAAAAGTAGAATCAATAATTTAGAAATTATTTGTTTAGATTGAATTCTGAATATTAAATCTGAATTTACTATTTTGTTGAGTTGAATAATTAACAACCGATCATTGGATGATTAACCAATGATGCATAATGTAATTTTACTATTATACGATGCAAATTTATCTTTTCATTTACATAGCTCATTGTATCAGCTCTAAAAAGAAATCTTTTTATTCAGCTAAAATTTGATTTGCAAATTCAGATAAATAATTTAGACTTGAAACTCCTTAATATGTCTGCGTAGTTTGACTTTTCGGTGTTTGTTGTATTATCAATTTATTGGTGTTTGTTGTTTTAGGTTTGATTTTATTTATCCATGTTTTTTGTATTTGGGATAAATTTTGGACATATGGGTGTTTGTTTGTTTCTTTTTTTCTTCGAGTTCTGAAAAAGCTTTACCATATTTGGACTTTAGATTAAGTTGTTTGAAGGTTAGACGAGTGGTGATGTGATGCCTGTCATTGCAAGGAGCCTCTCTTATTTTCCAACCTATTAACAAAAGAAAAGTGAATGTTTGGTGGTGCCTAAAAATATATATTATGTATGGTAATTTTCGGTAAAATTAGTTGTTTTTGTTAGTTATCAATTTTAGTAGAGTGTAGTTATTAATTATTTAAGTAACTGTTGTCGAACACAATTTATATAGACCGAACAATTTTCAAAGTATAGAAAATTTTAAAAATATTTTTTAGACAAAATTATTTTATATAAATAAATGAAGCCTTTTTTTTTTTTAAGATATGATTTACACATTTTAAGAGATGGACAAAAACAAAAGTTTTAGTTAAAGTTTTTGTTTTTATATTCAGTATTATATCTTATTACTATGGTCAAAGAATATGTATACGTATTGCATATACGTAACTACAAGGACAAAATGTATTTTAATACGGTTCACAAGAAACATACTTCTAATCAAGGAATATATTTTATGTTAAAAAATTAAAAATTAAAAATCAAATCAAACACTCTCTGTCTCTCAGTAATTGTTATTTAAATATAAAAATTATTTCTTTTTGTTGTATAAAGCCACTAAAAATTATTCTAATATATTTTATGTTCAATTAATTAAAAGAAAATTCCAATTACATTAATTTATTCTGCTTTATATGTAAGATTTTTTTTTTAATTACAAAATAGGATAAAACTCAAAAGAATCAAACAACTTGCCTAAACTAGATGGTTGCAACAAACCCAAACAACTATTATTATTATTGATTAATAATATTATTAATCTTCAAAAAAATTTATATAATACTGTTATTATTATTCCATGTAAAACCGTATATATAACATAAAATTATTTTTTTATATATTATGAATATTGTTATTATTGAGAGTTTTACAAAATCCAATATTAGATTTTTCTATTTAAATGGTAATAAAATATATAAAATTTTAAGAGTTATGTTAATTTTCTAATTAGGATATATATAATACACATAAAAAAAATTGACAAAACTTATTATGGAAACAGTTATTAGATCAACAGATTAATAGGGCAATGATGCAAAAGTCAATGATTTACAGTCCGCAATCCACCATCTTATTTCGCATCTCACATTTATTTATTTGGAGTTTTCTTTTTTCTTTTTTATGCTATAGAAAAATTAAAAAATTGAAATAAAATAATCAGGAAAAATTATATCATATTTTAAAAATAAATTTCAAAAATTAAATATTATAAATTGATAATATATTTTATTTGTATTATTATTATGTATTTCTATGGAAAGCAACTATCAAATACGTAAGTTTTATTTCAATAATATACAAATTTTTTCTCAAAAAAAAAAAAAATCATTCTCAGGATTTCTATATTTGTGTACTTTATCAATTTATCAGTTTATCTAAACAAATATTTAATGAATTTTTTTATACGTAAAAAGAGAAATTAGTGTATTTTTGGGGAAATAAGGGAAAAAAAAAAGACAAAATAAAAATCTGTAATCTTACCATTGCATGATTGGATCCATATATATAATTTCAGGCTTGTTTGTTGTTTCTCCTGTTTGGTGTCGCTATGGTGGGTCCCTGCCTCCGACAAAGAACCAATTGCCTGCAAAGGGAAGCCATAATTATGCACCATCGCACCTTACCATGACATCTGCCAGAACGAAAACAAACAGTTCCTTCTAGCCTACACCGCGCCACTCCAGTTTTTGTTCCCTGCTAACTCACGCATCCCCTGTTCCATATCATCCACCTTATCTCCAACCATAAGATCCATAACGATAACATTGGGTATGTTCATTCATTGACTCTCTTGTCTCTTCTTGCCTGCAAAGATTTGAGGTACCTTGTTTCTCTATATATATGTCCCTCGCTCGCTCTACTGTAATTGTTTATATATGATTAATCTTGTTTTCATGGGTAGTTTTTTTCTTTATTTGTTTTATTCATAATTGTTGGAGACTTAGAAAATATAGAACTGCTTCATTTGGTTATTTCATACTGTAGTTCTTTTGCGTATGTAAATAATATATGGGGCGGTTAATTCTGAAGACAAATTAAAAACTTTGTCTTTTTGTAAAAGTTGGTTCCTTTACTTTTTACTTTTCATTTTGATTTTTGTTGGGACTTCTGGGATGTGATTTTCGAGAGGGTCTGTGTCTTTTTTTGAGTTGAAATGTCAGATTAAGTGGTCAACTGAATAAAGATTTGAAGATTTGGGATTTTAGAGTTAAGGTTATTAGATTGTTGGATTTCGAGATTTGGGATGTAAGGATTAAGATTGTTAGATTGAATGTTGATTCTTTGTTTCTGTGGTGCAGGTAGTTAAATATATTTTCACTGGATGATTGATTAATAATCTGGCCAGAAGTTACTAAGATGAAGTCCACATTTCTTCAATGCTTATTGGCATTCATTTTATTTTTGGGATTTGTGAACATTGGAAATGCGGGAATCACAAGTTCTTTTATTCGGTCTGCGTGGCCATCTACTGACATCCCTCTTGATAATGAAGTATTTGCTGTTCCAAAGGGTTATAATGCACCACAACAAGTAAGCACTATATATATAAGTGCAGATTTATGCTTTTTCATTCTCCATAATACTTGATGATATTGGTTAGAGACAATGCCATCAATGACGGACACAAAGTGGGGCTGATGAAGAATATTTTAAATATTTAGATTTATCTAACATGTTCCAAGTGAAGGTTTGAGATGTGTATCTCCTGAATGGTGGTTAACCCCTCAGAAAAGTATCTCGTTTGATATGAATTAGCTAGCTAATATAGTTATTCTATGCTTTATGTTTCAAGTAGTGCTTTTAATTGTGAATTATTAGTAAACAAGTGATTTGCAAATTGAGAATGAATATTTATCAAAATATTTATCTGTTCATGATCATATTCATATTTATCTGTTCATGACCATATTTGAGTCCTTGTCGAGTTGTAGTGAAACTTTGAGACTTGTGAAGATGTTTATGAGATAAACATGATCCGGAAAGCATACAGAAATATTAATTGATACCAGATAAAGCCACTACCTACCTATAAAAATCACTCTACTTTCCAACCTTCAGTGTGTTTCTCTGAAGTGCATAGACTTACTCCTGCTTTAACTAAAAATATTACATTTGACAATGATGGCTAAGATGTGAGAATGAAAAACAGAGTAGGAAAGAAAGAAATGGCTGGGTGCATGCATGTGTATTTTCCATGTCAAGGCTTACACCTATGATATATATTTTACTGATACACTTAATAAGTATTCTTTATGTCATTGAATATATAAAGTATTCTTTGTCTGTTAATTATTGTTGAATAGAAACTGTGCACATAAAGTAGCATCATTTGCGTCGGACACGATGACATTATGCTTTTTGCTTGTTTGCAAACCTGTAAAACTAAATTATATTCTCAAAGATCTCATGACTTCGATTGAGAATGTTTCTAATTGTTGTAAATTATAATCAGTTGATGATCGGATAATACGACCGCTTTCTAATTATGCATATATGATGTTTCTTTTATTGTCACCTCTTTATCAGCATTTTTGCGGTTTACTTTAACTGCAGGTGCATATAACCCAAGGTGATTACAATGGAAAAGCTGTAATTATCTCATGGGTGACACCTGATGAACCTGGGTCCAGCAAAGTGCAATATGGCACATCAAAGAAAAAATATGATTTTACTGCTGAGGGGATAGTGAGAAACTATACATTTTACCAATACAAATCTGGATACATTCATCATTGCCTTCTTGATGGCCTTAAGGTAATGTATGGTTGACCAATGGAAAAGCGCCGGGCTATATTCATGCATAGCTTAATTTTCTTGAAACAGGAGCAAATTGCTAGTTGCAAGAAGTTGTGTTATCTATAAACAAGACACCCTTGCATAAACTCAGTGCATTTATAAATTATCATTACTATTTATTACTGTAAATAAGTTATGGAATACACGAGTATGACTTTTAGACAACTAGTTTTGAATCTAAAATCGCCATTAACGTTAATCAGTTTTTACAAATTGCTGATTGATATGCCACCAATTAGGGGTTTCTGGTCACTCTATGGTTTTCTGAATTAATCACTTGGTTTTTTCTTGTTTTCAGTATGACACCAAATATTATTACAAGATTGGGGATGGTGATTCTTCTAGGGAATTCTGGTTTGAAACACCTCCAATAATTAATCCAGATGTTCCTTACAAATTTGGAATAATTGGTGAGTTATTCCCTCTGTACAAAGTCATCTAAGGGCAATCTTTAATTTTTCCGTTTAAAAGAATATAATATTGATCTGCATTGAATTTTAAGTATTTGTTATTTGTCGCAATCTAAATGGAATTTAGAGTATCATAGTTTCAGGTTTGATATGTTATGTTATATGAAATACAATGATGCCGATTCTAGAAAGAGCTAGAATATTCAGATTGCTGGAACTTGAAGAAAATTAGATCTTTATCAAAGTTATTTTGCCAAATCAAAACAATTGCCTGTGACACAGAGTCATGTAATACAACTAATGGAACATCTCATGAATTGTTTGTTTTTTGTCTTTTAACTAACAGTTAGAAGTTACCAAAACTTGGATTAGAACTTTAATTTAGTTTCTTTCATTATATTTTGATATTTGCTGAAATTTAATTTTGAAATGTTATTCCTATATATATACTCATTGGCAATCTATTTTATACAGCCTTAGTCATTGCTTCTGATTTTTTTTCTTTCTCCTTGTGTCTCCTTATCCTTTGTCCGAATCAATTATCTTTATGCATCTCTCATCTTTATTATCAAATAATGGCTTAACCTACAAAAATATCCCGAACTTTGCAACCTGTATAACATTTGTCCTCCTGACACCTCAACTTACAAACTTGGATATATTGTCACCCAAATTCAAATTTGACAGAGTATAGAATCAAATGTTATAAAGTGGTACTCACCATGTGGCTATTAGCTTGAGTTTAGTTTCATCTTGGGTGCAAGAAATGTGTCCCCTTATGGGATAATTAAAAAAACGGCGCATTTTTTAGCCTTGGATTAAGTTAACCTTGTGGGTCCCATTTTATAATATTTTACTCAAAATCTAGGTCAAATATGAAATTGGGGTGTCAATATATCTAAGTTTCTAAACTGGGATGCCCGAGGTACAAAGGTCAAAATAGAGTGATTTTATAACAAGTCGCAAAGTTCAGGGTAATTTTGTAGTTTAAGCCTTAGATGATTGGTTTGATGAACTTTGCAACTCTTATCTGAGTTACTACTGAACTTCTAGAAAAGCATTACCTGTAACTCCATAATCATGCTTATTTATATGCATTCATCTAAAAACTCAACGTGGTTTGTGTAAATCATTTTGATATCGTTGCACTAATCAGTGGCTCCATGTGGCAGGTGACTTGGGACAGACCTATAATTCCCTGTCTACTCTTGAGCATTTCATGCAGAGTAAAGCCCCGGCTGTATTATTTGTTGGAGATCTTTCTTATGCCGATAGATATCAATATAATGATGTAGGTATACGATGGGATTCATGGGGTCGTTTTGTTGAGAAAAGTGCAGCATATCAGCCGTGGATGTGGTGTGTTGGAAATCATGAAATAGAGTACATGCCGTACATGGTAAACTTTTAGACTATTTTATCATTTCTAAATTACTTCAATATGAATATTATTAATCTCTTTAGTTACTTGTCAATACTATAAGATCTTTTAGAATGATGTGCTTCTTGTCCATAGAAACATTGCACAGTGAAACAGTAACCATCCTATGATAATTTATAGGCTTTTGTTCCTCCTTTTGTTGCCGTAGTACTGCTGTTCTTGTGTGGACTGCTGTTCTTGTGTGGTATCGTGGAACAATCTCAAGGACATAGTCAAAGGCTCAAAGCTTCATTTAACACTTTTTTTGTTTTGTTTTTTTTATTCTTTCTTGTTATGTATTTCTACATTGTGCATTCCATGGAGGACACATTAACTAAGAGTTGCCTAACCGAAGATATTGCTGGATCATCAGAAAAAAAAAAAAAAAAAAAAAAAAATTATTGTAATTGTCTAACATTGTGGTGCATTCCATGGAGTGACACTATTAACTAAAGAGTTGACCTAACCGAAGATTAATTGCTGGATCATCAGAAAAAAATAAAAAAGAAAAAAAAAAAGAATGGAAAAGGGTTTTTTTATGGTGGAAGTTGTTACTTGTAGGGACCTGCAGTCTGATTGATCCCTGATAAAATTGCAACCATTTCTATCATTTTTACAAGAAAGGACGGTTGGTGGCATGGGAAAAATTATGGGACATGAAAAAAGACATGGGGGCTGGATCATAGCGCTCATGATCTGTGTCTTCAATCATCTGAATTTGCTTCCTGGTGGGTCTGATAGATTTATTTTTTGTTATCTTTAATTGGGCCCAAGTTACAATTGACATTTGGCAGTAGTCACAGTGGTATGCATGTATAAAATACGATTAGAAAATTATAATCATTGCTCTGGCGATTTTTTAAAGTTATAAGTTTTGTTTTATCAGATTGTACAGTAATTTGATTTCGCTGCTTATTAAGGGTTACATTAAACCGTGTCCTATAGCAATAGTAAATGATGTGATTGACAGTTAGTATATCTTTACTGGGAGCTAATGCTCCAAAATCTTTTGAATGTGGCAATAAATCCACCAGTTATGCAGGAGGAAGTGTGTTCCTTTCAAAATCTTATCTTCAAAGGTACCGCGACCCCTTATTCTGGCCCTCGCAATAAGTAGCAGTTCCTCTTCTGGTGATGCGCTATCTCAGTAGACGTGCAGTTCACTGCGATGCACAATAATTGTGTATCCCAGCTATTCTCCCTTTTATGGGGTAACTTTTCCTTCCTTTCTCTTGACTTTCACTAATCAATTGGAAAAGTCATTTGCTCTGTAATGTACGTTCACTTTTTCTCATTTCTAAAGAATAACAAACTAAATCAGGTATAACTAACAAAATCAGTTTCATACTGCTCCTCTTTTTCTGTGGTTAAATTGTCTGTGATTTAAGAGTAAAAAGCAGATGAAAATAACAATCTACAGCCCAATGGCTTTGGCCATTCAAGGAGAATTAAACTCAAAAAATGTTTACGAAGGGGAGAGAGACACCTCTTGGGCTCATTGTTCTCATTTCACGCATTGTCCCCACCTTTAAGACAACACAGTAAGTAGAGGAAAGCACACTTCATGGAAGGGTGAAACAGGCCATGCGCGGTAGTCCCTTTGAGAAATGGTATCACTAGCGCCGTTAACGCAAAGTGTGAAATCATAGATATTTTGCTGATTCTGATTTAGAGCGGGCGTATGTTTCTTAAATCTATATTATTTTATTCCATGTATCTATCCTGGAACCGAACCTCTACATTGATTTTGTTGTGCTAATTAATGGAAGCTAAGTATTATATAGTTTACCTCCCTACATTATTTTTATCAAGTATCGGATCTCACATACATTTTACACATAATTTGAAGTGGTGACCGAGTTGACTCGGGTTGTCTAATACCAGGACAAATCTGCCCCCCTGTTTAGAGTCCAAATATTACGTGGGTTGGAGATGGGAGGATAATGCAAGGAAGGATACTTCGCGTGAAAGTATATATGCATAATTGCCAATGAGGAGGAAAAGAGGAGTCCCAAAAATTACAATGAATGTGCTAATGTGCATGTGAAAAAAAAAAAAAAAAAAAAAAAAAGATGAAAAGGGTTTTTTATGTGGAAGTTGTACTTGTAGGACCTGCAGTCTGTGATCCCTGATAAAATGCAACTATTTCATCAATTTTACAAAAAGACGGTGGTCATGGGAAAAATTATTGGACATGAAAAGACATAGGGCTGGATCATAGCGCTCTGTCTGTCTTCATCATCTGAATTTGTTCTGTGGGTCTATAATTTATTTTTGTTTCTTTATTGCCCAAGTTACATGACATTTGGCAGTAGTCAACAGTGGTATGCATAGTAATATAGTTCAGCGATTAGAATTATGTCATTGCTCTGGATTTTTTAATATTTTTTTTATTCAATTGTACAAGTATTTGCTGCTATTAACTTTGTACAAATGTCTTAGCAATAGTAATTTCTTGTTTAGCTCCAAATCTTTTAATGTATAAACATATGCAGGAGGAAGTTGTTCCTTTCAAATCTTATCTTCAAAGGTACCCGACCCCTTATTTGGCCTCCAAAAGTAGCAGTCCTCTCTGGTATGCTATCAGACGTGCATCTGCTCACATAATTGTGTTATCCAGCTATTCTCCTTTTGGTAACTTTTCCTTCCTTTCCTTGACTTTACTATCAATTAGGTAGTCATCCTGTAATGTATTATTTTCATTTTAAGAATACAAACTAAATCAGGTATAAAAAATCAGTTTCATCTGCTCCTCTTTTTTTGGTTAAATTGTGTGATTTAAGATGAGATTCTTTTAAATTTGAACAGTGAAATACACTCCCCAATGGCTTTGGCTCAAAGGAGAACTCAAAAATGTTAACAGGGAGAAGACACCTTGGCTCATTGTTCTCATGCATGTCCCACTTTACAACAGTAATGAAGCACACTTCATGGAGGGTGAAAGCATGCGAGTAGTCTTTGAGAAATGGTTCATCCGTTACAAAGTTGATATAATATTTGCTGGCCATGTTCATGCCTATGAGAGATCAGTATGTTTCTTAAATTCTATTATTTTCCATGTTCTTCCATTAGGACAACTAACACATATAATTTGTTGCTTTAAGGAAGCTAAGTCTTTCCTCCTCTCTTTTAAAAATTTCAGTATCGGATCTCAAATATTCACTACAATATTTCAAGTGGTGACCGTTACCCTATACCAGACAAATCTGCCCCCGTTTACATTACCGTTGGAGATGGAGGAAATCAAGAAGGTCTTGCTGGAAAGTAAGTATAATTGCAAGAGGAGGAAAAAGATCAATTACAATGATGTCTAATGTCATGTGAAAGATTCAACAAGAAAACCAAAGTTACTTTCAATATTAAACAATTGTTCCGTTGCATCTGTAGGTTCAGAGATCCGCAACCAGATTATTCCGCATTCAGAGAAGCTAGTTATGGGCATTCAACATTGGAGATAATGAATAGGACTCATGCGATCTACCATTGGAACCGCAATGATGATGGTAAAAAAGTGCCAACTGATGCATTTGTATTGCACAATCAGTACTGGTAAGTACACCGTGCCTATTTTGGCCATTGGTCGACAATATAGCAGAAAAATTCAAGTTTTCTGGCACATGTCAGCCAAAACAAATGTCGGTTAAATTCCCTTCTTGCTACATAAGGCAATGCCAGGCATAGCAGGAGGTTGAAAGGCTTTAACATACAAATACCGAGATGATAGCTTTTATGTGTGTAATCGCGTGTCAACAATACTGATGTTAGGGAAAATGCAAGAGCTTGCTTATATGTTAAGATGGCATTTAGTTATGAAACAATGGTCTTCACAATGAGAAACGGAAAGAAACCAAAAACTGCTCTCTCTGTAGATTGTAATATGTGCATAAATGGAATTAGTGCAAAAATTTGTATTAATGATGAGAATTTATAGTAAAAGTGAGTTGTGTCTGCGCAGGGTAAGTAATCAGAGACGGAGAAAACTGAAGAAGCTTCATCTGAGGAATATTGTAGGCTGGATCGCTAATCAGCAGTGATAAGATTTCAGTAGCCTTGAAATAACGCTTTCTTGAAGCAAATGTTTCAGGAAAGGCTAGTGAAGCTTATCAGCAGTGTTTCAGGAGGCTAATGAAGCTACAAGAACAATTGGGGCAACCTGTATATCTTTAAAACGTGTTAAGTAAGCTGGCTTTCTTGTATAATAAATCACTCTGGGTAGCTTTCTTGGAATAATAATGTTGAATTGCAGAAAATTATTGCCTTTCTTCTCTGTACCCTTTATTTAAATCGAAATCCATTATTCAAAAATAACTTGCATAATGCCACGTGTTACTTGGAACTCTGCGCAGTTCTTTTACATATTATTTTAGTTAATTAAAATGAAATTCTTAAATAAAAAAAAAAATTCTTTAACATTAAGTTACTACAAGAATTACTACAAAGAGTTGAGCATTTTAATAGAATTCATTGCATACAGTGATAATATTCTAAATGACATTCATGAAGACAACTCCAATGCTGCTTCAGTCAACCAACAAAATTTTATGACAGCAGCCTTCTAGTTTTAAAAAGATTATTGATAGAATAGCGAATGAAATGATATTGAGAATATTGCATAAACTGCAGTATATAAAAAGCATTACAAAACGGTCAAAAAATCAGATGATACCTTGCAACATTTCTGCCCCCTACCCCGCATAAGAAATTGACGTAAAGGGTGTCCGCAGCTCACGAGACTACCCAATTGGTGTTGATCTGCCCTCTCAAATACTTGACTTGTTGCCTATTCTTGAAAAAATAGTTATGTACACTAAGGGTTTGCTCTCACATATACATAGTGCAAAATTTATTGATAACTAAATATGCACTTTAAGTGAAAGCTAGTGATGTTTCTCTTTATGGATCTATTCTGTGGGTTTAAAAAGAGCCTCAGGCTGCCTGCAAAGTGCCACTAATCTGCTATTTAAACAAGGATTTGTTCAGGAATCACGGTAGATAGGTTGTGGCATCCACTTGAGGTTCAGATGTAATGTTCCAGATTTAGCCCCATCAAGTGGAAACTGGTCTCTGTACTCTCCTTCCAGAATAACCCTTGTCAATGTCAGGATGCATCTTCCCATATAGTCCTGCATGATCATAAAATATATGAGACTGTGAAATTCAAGTTGCTTTTTCCTTTGTCTTCCTTTTGTCTTTATAACAAAAGAAAAACATCAACAAAAACATCCACAGCATATGGCAAGCACATGAATGCAGAGGTGTATGGAATTTGATTCCAGAGTCGCTAGTTTGATCAATATTTGAACAGTATAGAGTGAATAGAGAGATAATCAGTAGTATTGGCAAGTGAGTGTGCTCCTCATGTAAATTATTAGGCTTTGATTCAATATAACAGACTGTAGAGAAAATTTTTCCCAAAGAAACACATAAAAAACTAAATATCTACCTGAATTCTCAGAGCTTCTAAAGCAAAACTCAATAGGGATGATCTCCCTGTTCCAGTGAGAAACAGCTAAATAAATACATCAAATAGTTTTTACCTTGCCAAATGTGTCATGATCCCAAACTTCAACAATCAACATATCATGTAGTCCATCCTCAACAACAAAGTCAAAGGTTTGGTTCCAAACAGGGTTCAAACTGTCATTCACAACCTGAAAAAAGAAGTGCAAGGCCACAAGGGACATTTGCACAGGCACATGAAACCTTCTTATGGATGAGTACCTTCCTTTTACAACATTGAGAATTGCAAAAAATATAGCAACAACTAAAAACAAAAGGCGTTATACTTGTAGAGAAATTATAAACACATGCTACTAAAAATAAAAGAAGAAAGAACCTTTCTGCAATTTGAGGAGATTGTTAAAAACTTTAAAATCCTCAAAAAAAAATCACAACCTTAGATAGGCAAATTCCTAGTATTAACTGAAGAGGAAGCACATGAATTTCCAAACAATCCTCCCAGTAGTAGTTGAGCTTGGGGGATTCCAATTAGCACTTATGGTCCAATTTATATTTCTTCTCATGGGCATAGCTGATTCCGAATTGAGATTTGAGTCCAAGCCCATCTAGCAGAGGAGGACCTCTCAGCAACTACTGTTCTTCTTTTAACATTATGAAACTTGATAAGTAAATTTTTTACATTTTGTAGAGTTGTTTTGCAAATAATGTAGCCTCGAAAGACTTATTTGGCTTTCTGTTGAATAAAGAACTCTGGTGTGATAACTTAGGATTCAAGTCTGCATCAACATCCTAGGTTCAAAAAATTGTGGTTTAGGATGGAATAGGCATTTATGAAAAGGACGTCTATTTCTTGCATGGCCTGCAACTATTTCCACTTGATGAAACTATCCTAACAAGAAAATTTGTGAATGAACACTAAACGGGAAAAAGAAAATTGAATAGTAATAAAAAGCCTACATTTGTTTAGTCAGAGGTTATACAACACTCAAACAGAAAATTCATATAAAAAATTAGATGTTATTAAATTCAAGGATAAGTCCAAATAAATCCTAAATTTCTGCTTCCTTAACTGCAGTACTTACCCTGGTTTTGTTCCTTGTTTCTGATTTCTTCATTGTGAGGACAACATAGGGATCAGCCTTTCCCATAAAATCTACCACAGGCAAATCTTCAGCAGATATAATAGTTACAGAAAGAACTCCTCTAATAATCACATCCCTTCTCCTTCGTGTGACTGATTTTCCATTTTCAGTAACTTCCATCCCATCAGCTCCACTTTTAAGAACCTTCTCCAAGGAGGTCATCGAATAGCTGGGAGCAAAGGGGTTGGTAAAGCCATTCCCCATGCCAAACGGATAGTACAAAAGCTCCAAGTGAACCTAAAATCATATAAAATGATACTGCCATAAAATTTTTTAGCATTTAATGATAGACAATTTTTTTCTTTAGAGAAATGAACTAAAATAATCATCAACAAATAGTTTGTCAGAAGTTCTCATATTAGCCAAATTGATTTCCCAAGCTTGAGCTGAAATCAGTTCCATCAATTTTTAGCAAAAAGAATAAATGCTTCAATTCATGAAATCCAATTGGTTCTGGCCATTTAATCGTTCAACTCCAACTAATAGGAACATTCAGCTAGATAAATTTATTCGCTAACCAAAGGACTGATAAGAAAGGATAACAATAAAGATGGAGAAAAGAAAAACAAAACGTTTCCTAGTTATTAAAGGAAGACCAGATCACCTGTCCCCTGCTTTTATTATCCCTATGGACCTCCAAATCTTTAACTAGCTTCAACCACACATCCTTCACTTTACCGGGCTGAAGCTCCCTTAGCGGCACTTGAGCACATCCAATGAGCTCAGATGCCTGCAGTGGCCCTTCGTCATCAAAGATCTTTACCACCAAGTGTTGAGTGGATTCATCTTCAACAATGAATTCAAAGTGTTCATTCCAGATTGGACTCAGATCATTGTTCTGTGAGGGGAAGACCAAGAAATTTTGTTTAGGTCGAGTTAAATAAAGAAAAATAGACAAGATATATTAGGATATCCTACAATAATTTTACTGGTTTTTGTTCTGTCACGCAGAGGACGAATGCATAATTCAGCATAGGGATCTGATTTTCCAATTATGTCTTTGTTTGTCAACTCCTTTGCTTGCACAAGCTTCACTTCCAGTGTGCCAACAGGCTTTAACTCCAGATCACTGAACAACCAAAAATATTAATTATTAGCTTTTTCCATGGATTGTTAGAAATAAAGATCATAGAAAATAACAAGCAACCACCAAAACCCCAATCCTACTTCCCCTCATTGATCAAAAGAAACCAGTAACACTTTTCTAAACTTCCCAACTCAACTGTTACTGAAATACCTGTAGTCCCCAGGCACAATTGGGATAACTTTGCGAACAGGCCAAGTGATTGAATCTTCAACGGCATCCCGTATTGTCCGCTGTATTAGGTAAATATATTATTTCATTAGACCTTCGATCATTTTATCACAGAAATCAGAAAACTGGAACTCAGGTTATTGTCCTAATATGAAAAAAGAAATTCAGCCTCCACTACCACCATTATACACAACAACAGAAGCAACAGTCTTCATATGTATAAATGAAACCAACAGGCTATTCACAGATAAATAGTTAATAAACGTTTACACTAAGTCAACACGCTTTTCAGGTTTGTGATCCAAGGTATCCAAAAACAACCAAAACCTTTTAATGTTGATAGATGCCGTGCATGTTATACAAAAAAAAAAAAAAAACAAAAAACAAAAAATCTGTTCCTTGCATGCAAAGTTGAAAATTGTCTTAGGCTGAGGAATTCCTTGTGGAAAATGTCTATATAATAACCCAAGCCATCACATTTCAGATTACAGGAAGTGCAATAAATCCTGAGCAAATAATCTCTTGGAGCAACTTATGTTCAAGCCCTGGTACCATTAACATGATGCTTTGTCAATAGAGAAATGAGAAAATACAAGTCATACATCAATATAGCATTTCCAAGATAAAATTGTGAGGCAATGGTCTTCTAGATTTACTTAATTGAACAAGAAATTAGCAAGCATTTGAGAACACCCCTCTTTTCATAAACCTCCAATCACAACTCAATGGATCCAGCAACAAACTTTACAAGTTAGGGCCATAATTTAAGAGACAAAGAAGTGAAACTCCACAATCCTATCTTGAACTCAAAGCATTTAGTTTACAACATGGCTGGAGCCTGGAGCATTTGTACTCTAATTGTAAAACTTTAAGATCTAGAAATGAACGTCTGATTTACAATGGAGGGAGAAATATTCATTTTGCTAACTGTAATAACAAATAAACGCAGATAACAAGAAGTTACAGTCAGTGAAACATCAATGCATTATCATATTATATGTTTGTGTCAGAAAAGGCAATTACTGGTTGCACAAACCTCAATAGCATCACTAATTCCAGGAATTGCTGATATGTCCCCACCAACAACTTTAAGTGTGAAATCCAACTTTTTCTGCAAACCAACAACCAAAGTCCACCAAACATATGAGTTGCTTGTCTGTGTGTGTCTGCATGGGCATATGCACATGAAAGCATACGTGTGTGGAAAAGCGCAAAGACGCATGTGTTTTTTACTTCAAATCCACTTCTTTATGTTTCAAAAACATCCTGTTTGAGATTTGGAAATTTTCTCATATATGCATATAACAATATAATAACTGTTAGGATTTGACTCAAAATCCATGTGGGATTTTAAAAAAGAACTTTTGCATTCATGGGGGAAAAAAACTTGAATTATTTCATGTTCACAGTAAGATTATTTCCTATGTGATGTTATAACTCATATTTTAGACTAATTCCTAATTGATATGGATCCATAATGAAGTAGAATTAAAGGGAGGACCATTGTGTTTGTTGTTTTTCAGAGAATGTGGGAGAAAATCAAGACATAGATGTTTTATCCATATAAAGAAGTAGAAATTAAAAAAATAAAAAAAGGGACCTTACAGGTTATCATTGAAAAAGAGTTGAGAACCATATAAATTGATAATCTGTGTTTGTCGATTTGATTGCATACTGCTGCATCCCAATTTAATATTATTAATAGATAAACTTATAACATCTCAGAAACTTGTCATTAGCTTGACATATTAGGAGCAAATCAGATTCAGTCTAAATGTTCTACTTCAATTCATTAATAAGAAAGCTGCTTGCTTCATTATAAAACGTGATAATGTCTGCAGGCATTGCATGTGCATATGTTTTTTATATTGCATCCCAGTCAAAACTCTTCCTTCCTGTGTGTTCCAGCATGTGTTCGTGTTGTGCATGCATGTCTAAATATATCTTTCCTATCTCATAAATCATAAGCTTCCAAAAAACTCAAAGATACCGCACCTTTTGCCTCAGGGAATAAGAAACAGCTCCAAAGCAAGGAAACTCATCGACTAGCGGCTTAAAGATCAACCTGAAAACCCCAGTAAATCCAATATCTTTCACCTGAACAGAAGAGAAGAAAAGAATAAAGCATAGTTCACTAGAATAAATAATAAAGAATAAAGCATAATAATAATAATAATTCACTAGGAGGCAAAAAGGAAGTCAAGCCAAAAGTTGAAGAAGTTTCCATCTACAAGATCGAAAATCCAGGTGGCACCAGAAATGCTACAAATCCATAAAAAGCTTCACACAATACCAAAGTGTAAAGTATTTATCTTCTAGAATGAGGAGAAACAATTCCTCTCTCGAATGTTATCGACTTCCGTGTTCTCCTTGCAACATAAAAAGGTGGGAGAGACAATTGCTAAAATACCTTTCCAAGCCTAAAACTCATATTCTAAGAAAAGCCACAGCAGCCTAACTAAGCCAAATCCCGTAACCATCTTGCCCAAGAATAACGAAGTAAGAAACAAAGAGGTGGCATAGCAAAGCAACTGCACTTTCACATAAATAACATCTACTAGCCTTCGTTGTCCCCCAATTTCTGGACTTCCCAAGCCAAAAAAAAAAAAAAAAACATCCTTCATTGGAGAATCTTCCACAAACTAAATTCCTATTGCCTTTTCATGGGAAGCTAATCATGATGTTACTTATACTCTCACTGTGAATAACATACTGATTTAATATCAAAACATCTTCCTTTAACAAGCCTCCAACAGGCATTATCTTTTCTTTGCATATTCTATGCCATCTTACATATAATGGGGCAAAGAAATGAAAGTAGAGTCATTGGCAAAGGAAGTGCAAGAGACTATGAGAAGCCCCCTTCCCAACCCCCTAGCTCTTCTTCCATAAATAAGTCATTTGGAATCCCTTTTCTTTATTGCTTTAGAGAACATTTTACTGAGGACTTCATGCACCAAGAAAAGTAAGAATGAGATGGCAAATAATATGAATCTCCATGGTCTAAACCCCATTTGCATGGATAGAGAACAAAAGGATAGACAACCCCGGCATCCACTTACACAACGATGCATCAAAACCCACTCTCTATACAATACAAAGGAGCACGTCCAACAAACATGATTATAGGCTCTCTCTAACAAGTTCACAAATTATCGTTTTTTCCCAATAGTTGATATTCGCACCCAGAACTTTTTTTTATATGCACAGAATCAAGGGTTCCACCCTCCAAAAGAAAGCAATTTTGAAATAGACTTGCAATTGCAGATGACCTTTTTCAATTGCAATGCGAGAAATTTGGATATCAGATAATACATGCTTCCCACAAGATTAAAAGGCTGTAAGTCTTAGCTAAGTTCAATTATCACAAAATCCTCAATTTCATAAATCAGCAAATATCCAAAAGGTTACCTGCACAGGCAAGGAAACTCCAAGTCTAGTCTTAATATCAAGTACTATACTTGGATTCCCATCCCAATTCATTTCCAACTCCATTGTAATGCCACTTCCTCCACCATCTTCAATAATAGAAACTCCTGAACAATAACATTGAGTTGTAAGAAGCTGAAGATGGATAGGGATCACTAATTTGTACAATTTTAGACAACCAAAGATATCACACAGCAACATCCTATTTTTGCTGATATGCTAAAGTAGATCCCCAGGTGGAATGGGCAAGAAAATTCACTGCAAACAAATCTCCCAACAGAAGCTCATCCAGCTCAGGTTAGCCATTTGACCATCATACAAAAGCCAAACAAAAATTGCTACATATATCTCTAATTGCAAACGAGTATTAATGAAGCATGTTTTTCAAATTAACATCAATACATGAGAATAGTTGGAACTCAGTTGCAAAAATATAAATTAAAAATTAAAATCTAATATTATTTTGATACATTTAAATGAAACCAACCTGTAAATTGTGGTGCAACAGTTCCAAGAGTGAACTTGGAAAATTTAAGAGAAGACAGTATAATTGGTCTATATTGCTCAAGAACAGGCTCCACCGAAGTCTTTATCAACTCAGACGCTGCCTATCGAAACAACACGACCATGATATTTATTTGAAGTTGCCCATTAACTAAAACCCGTTTCTTCTCACGATACTTAACTATTAAAACCCAGAAAGGCTGAGGCAAAAGCATTAATCCATTAAAGCGAAAAAGTGAAACCCAAAAAAAGTCAATACCTCATTGACATAGGGCCAGATCTTTGTGAGTTGAAGATTAAGCCAATTCAACTGAAAAAAAATGCAAAGCCAACAAACATAACCAAATTAGGAACCAAAAGACAGATCCTATTCATATAGATAAATACTATAAAGAAACAGAGTAGGTAAGCAAATGAGAGGACTCAACTTCTGGCGCTGGGAGAAAACAACCCATGAAGGGTAGTACTCAGCAGGCAAGATCTTTCTAGAATCCTCCACCGTCATTCTCGCAAACGCAGCAATAGTAGTTGCCTGAATTAATCCACCACCAAAATAAAATTCTAAAAAAACACAAAATGGAAACTAAAAACAATTTAAACTATCAAGTATACACAACACTAACAAGCTCAGAGCGAAGCTTGGATCGGGCATTCTCTGACCGCACAAACCCAATGATCAAAGCAAGACCAACGACTATCCCAATAACCAGACCAACAAAAAACGACATTTTTACTGGGTTGATGATCAATACAGAGACAACAAATTCAATTGCGAGAAACGAGAGGAGACAAGGGATTGGTCTGGTTTGCGTGGTTGTTGGAGAAATAATGATTTGTTGGAGGCTTGGAGCTATTTAGCTTAATATGTTATTATGGGTTTAATAGCGGAGATTAAGAAGCTTGGTGGGGTCTGATGTTAATGGCGATTTTGATTGGGGAATCGTTGTAAACGAAGATACTACTAGGCGGACATACCAGACTTCATAGAAAGAAAGTGCTTTAGCAAGAAAGTAAGTGAAAGGTCGTTGCCGACAAAAAGCCGACTTCCAAATTCATCATTTCTATATGTTTTTGTTGTTTTCCGGACATGAATTAATTTGGACATTGCTTCGCGTAATACAAGCTTCCATCTGTAAGATCGTAATGGCGAGTTTAAACTGTAATTACCAGTGTATTTTGGACAGCTCAGCGTCATTAACGACTGCGATTTGACTACTTTAACTAATTAATTTTTTTTATTTGGGAAAGGCAAAGAAAAAAGTGAGGGTCCACATAACATAAGATAACACCGACTGCGTTTTTCATGTTTTTTACTTTTTTTGTCAACGAAATAAATGATTATTTTCTTTATTATATACTTCTTAAAAAAATAATTTAGTGATTGATAAAGAATATTTTTATAGAAAATTTTCACTTTTAATATTAAAAATATGCTAAAAATTTAAAAACTAAATTCAAACTTTAAGTTCATAAAGATATATATGTTGCAAATAAATATTGTTCCTTAATTAGAAGGATTCATCCTAATTTTTTTATCCAAAAATTATTAATAGTAATAATTATAATTCCAAACAAACCCTTATTTACATCTTATTCGAAATAAATATTATAATTTATAACCAACAAAAATAATGATTATGTTGAATGAATCTAAAACAAGGGGTAGATTAATTTTTATAAAGGCCAAAAAAGTGAGTTGTAAGGAATTTGGAACTTTATATGTATAGAAAAGAAGAAGAATCATGAAAAGAGTACAATAGCATTTTGAGTGAGAAAAATAAAAATTGAATATTACAGATATTTTTTTCTGTATATATATTTTCATAATTGATCGTGAATCAGATAATACTCTTTCAACAGTAGCAGTTTTATATTTATATTTGAATTTCTAACTTTACTGTTAAAATTTATTTGAGAATATAATTGACTTCTATTTATTGAACTGTTTGCTGACAGTAGAAGTAAAGTTTGTATATTATATTAGCAAAGAAAATATCAATTAAAATAGAGGAAAAAAAGTAAATATGAATGAAAGGAAAATAAATAGAAGAGAAAATAAAAATAAATTCTAAAATCTTAGAAAATGAGTTTAGTACCCTAACTTTTAAAATGGGTCCAACTCATAAGCCAGTGCATGTTCGTTTCCTTGGCAAGAATAAAGGAAGTACTTTTGTTATTGGGATTGATTTTATTTATTTTTTATATATAATATTGTTTATTTTGTAAATGGATTCGTGCACATGCACTAATTATAAAAAATATTATTTCACCAATTAAATTATAAAGCAAATTGCTATTTAGATATTTTTTATTAATGAAAATTCTGTAAAAAAAAAATACCAATTTGAAGACTTTCAGCCTTTTGAGTTAATATTTGGAAGCTACATTCTTATCAGCAGTCGACGTAATGAATCTAATTGTAGTAGAAGGATGTATCTATTGTACAAGGCTGCAGGCTATCAAAGAGTCAACGAATGGAGATTATATAATTCGGTTTGGGCTGACCAAATGCAATTTCATGGTAATCAAATAATCTGCACCAAACCAGAATGATTCAGATTTGGTTCAATTAGTTTCAACCAACTCATCTATTTAGACATAAAAAAAATTATTCAATTAGCTATGTATAAAATCAAACTGAAAATAAAAAAACTAATGGTTATCACCTACCCTAACGATTGGTAATTAAATTTTAAAAAGCTATTTGAAACAAGTCAAAATAGATCGATTCAATTTGATTTTCACATTAGACATGAATATCGTTGACCCCTGCTTTTCTAAAGCTGAGTAATGATCTATTTTTCGATTTTAAACTAACATAATTCCAAACTTGAATCGGTTTTTACTTTTTAGTCCAACATCACCAGGTGTTTGATCAAAAGCCCAATAAGAAATTTGGGCCAGAGTGTCAAAATCCAATCCTCCCACAACCTTAATTTACATGATTGAATGAGGTTCACAAAGATGGGCCAGTCCTTTTCAATATAGTCTGCTCTTCCATTTTTTGAAAACTTCCACGCATGGACAAAATTGTTCAATTTGTATGTTTGGAGAAGTTTGTAAATTTTTACAATATAAAAGGATAATGAGCCCTTTCAAGTTTTGTCACATAGTAAAACTTGCAAGCGACTGATTGTCTTTGTCATTACTTTTTGCGTGCTGCTTTATCATTATTTTAAGAGCCAGCTTGTGCTTGTGTTGTGCTTGATTGCCAAATGGCTTAGTTAATATTAATAGAAATTAATTGATGAATGATAACCTTTGATAAAATTTTTGATAACCGTTACTGTTAAAATGTAAAATAATTATTAAATGGATAATTATCTTTAAATATTATAGTAAAAATAATTTAATTAAAATGGATAATTATCTTTAAATATTAACTATATATTATATATAATATATTAATATTTTTAAATATTACATATTATTTTTTAATTTTAAACATATTATATAAAATTAAAAACATCAAAAATCAATCAGAATTGATATTGTCATTTGTAAAGAAAAATGAGAAGGTCTTAAGTTCTAATCATTGAGTGATTAGAAAGTTAGCTAAACAGTTATAACCTAACTATTAACAATATGAATTAACTTATAGTTACCATAAATTAGCTGAATCAAACGCTATTTAAGAGTGGTTTATTTAATACTATTGTGGGAGAATCATGTAAAATTCCCATACAAACCAATGTTTTCCCTTAACATATATAATTTTTAATATTACATATTATTTTTTAATTTAAACATATTATATAAATAAAAACATCAAAATCAATCAGAATTGATATTGTCATTTGTAAAGAAAAATGAGAGGTCTTAAGTTCTAATCATTGAGTGATTAGAAAGTTACTAAACAGTTATAACCTAACTATTAAATATGAATTAACTATTAGTTACATAAATTAGCTGAATCAAACGCTATTAGAGTGGTTTATTTAATACTATTTGGAGAATCATGTAAAATTCCCATACAAACCAAAATGTTTCCCCTTAAAAAGAAAGAAGATGATTAGCTAGATTGATTTCAATATTTTATAATATAAAAGGCAAAAGGACCACAAACTGCTCCAGTTGCTTTGGAAATTACCACTTGACAAGTAGCAATTAATATTTTATGCCATAGTTACCATGTATTAGGGTTAGGGTTAAGCCATGTGCCAATGCAACATGCAATTGTATATTTAGAATATGAACTTATTTTCAGATTGTAATATAATTTTAATGATTTCTTATGTCGTTTTGGATAAATGTCCTACATCCAAAATTAAAATAAGTGCATGTGTCTAAAAGAGGGTCACTACATGCGACATGGTTGTCAAGCAAAGGCCAGCTAAGCACAACCTGCGAGCCATTCGTAAAGGAAAGTCTTCCCTACATTTGCACGCTCCTAATAAATTTAATTTGTAATATAAAAAATAGTTAGAAGGTTAACAAATAATTTTACTTAATTATGAGTAATAAAATTATAAAATATTTTTTTAAAAAGGTTTTTTACATTAAAAATTGATTTTTTTTTTATTTTGGAGGGCCATGGCACCTTTTGGTCCTGGCCTGCGTCCGCCCTGTGTACGGTACATCACATGGGGCGCGAAGCTGAGAATAACAAAAAGGACAAAAGAGGAAATTCCACGCAAGCCACATTTCAGTCTACTACAACGAACATACAAACAAACAATACACGTATGGAGATAACTACCAATCTTTGGCTTCCACGTAGACTTCCCTCGCGCTGGAAGTTTCCAACGCTCAAACGAACGTTTAGAACGGTGGTTTGGTCATAATTTTATAATAATGATAAATAATAATATGACTGTTAGAGACTGAATAGTATGAGATCTCTCTCTCTCTGCCCCGGTGCCTCCGAGAAAAACTCAAGGGAAATCCACAATACGGACTAGTTTGTTCCGTCTTTTATAAAATATATTAAAATTTTTTTAAATTTATTTTCCTGAAATTAAAAGATTAAATTTTTATAATTTTTTTATTGAGTATTTTATAAAATAACGTAAATATCTTTTTTATTTTTAAAAATATAAAACGAATTAATTATATTTTTCAAAATATAAAAATTACATCATAAATTTTCTGATATAATATTTTAATAACTTTCTTCCTATCTATGTATTTTTTTATTGATTTAATTTAATTGGCGAAATTGGTGGGCAAACCGATCGACAATGACTAATTGAAGGAGAGAGTTGGCAAAAGAATAAATTTTAAAAAACACCACAGAGCGATTAAAAATAATTAAAAAATACATTTTTTTTAACTAGACAATTAAAAATAGCTTCAAAAAAAACTAGACGATTAAAAATCAACAATATTTAATATTTTAGATTTTATTACTTTTTTAAAAATATATATATCTATTGAGCTCATGTCAATCTGATAAAAATTAGATTAGTAAAAAATTAGATAGAAATTTACTGTAGTTAGCCCACAAGAATTTGTAAAAATGTTGTTAATTTGATATAATCTTATAATCGATAATAAAAATTTACTAAATATTTGGAATAATTTTTTACATTTTTTTATTTGAAAAATTTTTTTTTGGTAGTTTTATAAATTTTTAATGGATACTAAAAAAAAAACTTAATGGATACGAGAAAAAGAAAAAAAGAAAGAAAATAAAAAAAAAGAAAGTCCGCTGGAGTTCCTTGTATGTCCGGCTGACTGTATCATTACCCAACACTTAACTTGTCCACCAAAACCAGCTCTCCAACGCTGTCACAAACTCTTCCCCTTCAGAAAAATTAAAAAAGTAAAAAAAATTTCAATTCTCTACTTCCTCTTTCCTCTTCATTTCTCTATTTTTTTCTCCGTAATGTATTCTCTGCAAATGTTATTCAATTGAACATTTGAACTCAATACTCTGCTCAAAACCGAATAATAGACAAACACCATGTCAACGAATTCCATTAATGGAGCTGCCGACCAAGAATCACTTACAGTTCCGTTACTCACATCTTCTCGATCCATCACTAACTCTACTTCTCAAGTTGCTATCGTTGGAGCCAATGTCTGCCCTATCGAAAGCCTCGACTACGAGTAATCAGTCTTCATTATTAACTTGCTTCAAAACAAACGATTTCTTTCCTTTTGTTGAGGAAAAATTTTGAATCGGTTTTGTTTGTTTCGTTTATTGCAGAGTTGCTGAGAATGATTTCTTTAAGCAGGATTGGAGGACTCGAGGAAAGATCCAGATTTTTCAATACTTGTTTATGAAGTGGTCGCTTTGTTTCTTAATCGGAATCGTTGTTAGTCTTATTGGGTTTTTTAATAATCTTGCTGTTGAGAATATTGCTGGTGTGAAGTTTGTTGTAACTTCCAATATGATGCTCCATAATAGGTATGTAATCGATCTAGCTTTAGTTTTTGTTTGGTTTCCCCGAAAATAGACAGCTGCTTTGAGGTTTTAAGCGCGAGAGGATTATGATTCGAGTAGAGAATTGAAGATTTTACTGTTTCAAATTTTGCAGGTATTGGATGGCTTTTCTAGTGTTCTCACTATCTAATTTTGCTCTTACTCTGTTCTCTTGCATCATCACGGATTTTATTGCTCCAGCTGCTGCTGGTTCTGGTATACCAGAAGTGAAAGCTTACCTGAATGGTGTGGATGCACCGGGAATTCTTTCCGTGCGAACTTTGGTTGTCAAGGTAAGTAATTTATGAATTTGTTGTATGGGATAGCGTGTTAGGCATGATGATTTCTTTCGAGTTTTGTTGATAAGTGTAGGTTTAGTAGTTGTCTATTTTTGTCATTGTCAACCTCTTGACTCTTTTTGCTGTGTTCACACTGTTATGAGGATGATAGTCTAGCCTTAGATCCGAATACTTGACATTTCTGAAAGCATTTTACATTCTTAATGGCATTGCTATAGTGGTTTATTTATTTGGTTGACAAGGTTTTATATTTATATGTCTTATGAATTTTGAAAAAGCATTCCCCCTTCTTTTTAAAAATATTTTGCTTGATCTATTCTCAATATATTTTTATTTGTGAGTTGATTGAAGAATGACATTTAATACTTTGGCCCTTGATCTTCTTGGTATTGTAATATAGTACCAAGAATGAACTTGCACTATATGATATCTCATGTGTTGTGGGCATAGATATTATGTTTGAACTGGAATAGTTTGTGCACCACAATGGGGGTTGTGCTTGCAACTCCACCCACATTTCTTCTCCATGTTCATTTGATTCATCCAATTTTATCTATTACTAAGAATAAAAATTGAGATGCATACTGTTTCTATTGGAGCAAGGAGCATGTGTTGTTCATTTATGTTAATGCTATGCTCTTCAAGAAAAGAGGTCATTTTAAAATTAAATGCTGTCTATAAGGCGTGACTGTTTTTGTTGTTTCTTCTAAGGGATATTTCTTTAGGTGTCTTCAGACAATTTTTTTTTTCCCTGTGAAATTCTCTGCAAATTGAGCATTTCACCTTGCAAACTGTTCAATTGCATAGATTTTTTACGTAACTTACAACTAATATAAGAAAAATGTGTTATCCAAATAGTATGTGAAAGTCTCAAATTTGCTCATTTTGCAGATTATTGGAAGCATTTCTGCTGTTTCATCATCACTTCTTGTTGGAAAGGCAGGGCCCATGGTGCATACTGGTGCATGTATTGCATCATTGCTGGGTCAGGGTGGATCTAGAAAATATAAATTGACATGGAAATGGCTACGCTATTTCAAAAATGACCGGGATCGCCGAGATCTTGTAACATGCGGATCAGCTGCTGGAATTGCTGCTGCCTTTCGTGCCCCAGTCGGTGGTGTGCTGTTTGCTCTTGAAGAAATGGCTTCTTGGTATCTTTGTCACACGTTTAAAACCCAATAAATTGAACATTCTTGAGTCTTGTTTTTATTGTTGATATCTTGCATTTTCATGATTGCAAGGGTCTATAAGACACCATTTTCAGCTAAATACATAGACCAACATGTATATTCTTTTTTTTTTTTTGTTATTATTTTTTTAGATTTTTCTCTAACCATTTGTTTCCAATAATCTTCACATATTCAAGAATTAAATGGCTTGTCCACTCGAGCTTCATAATATGGTTTTCTGCATTTTCCCTTTGTTTAGTTACTTGACTGAAGTTACAAGATTTTCACAGTTTACCATTTATTGCCATTAATTATCAAGTTACTCATTTGTAATGTTGATCTTCCAATCATGTACATCTCATTGACAAGTCTTGGTTTTAAATCTGAATTGGTGCATTTCATTGATTATTCTTACTTTTAATTCTAAATTATCTCCACAGAGGCACTGTTCTCTTTAATATAACTCCTTTTAGCAGATGAATCAGAGTTAGATCCCCTATGAGTTACATCCATCCAGTTCCACTGTGGAAATTGCTTGAAGACAGTTTTGTTGTTACAATGTTAAACATTAATGCTAAGATTTTGTTATCCAGGTGGAGAAGTGCCCTTTTGTGGAGAGCTTTCTTCACAACAGCCATAGTTGCAATTGTGCTTCGGGCTCTAATTGATTTATGTTTGAGTGGCAAATGTGGGCTATTTGGTACTGGAGGGCTCATAATGTTTGATGTCTATTCAGCAAATGTTACATATCACCTCATTGACGTGCCGCCTGTGCTTCTCCTTGGAGTTATAGGGGGCATATTGGGAAGTTTCTATAATTTTCTTTTAGAGAAGGTTCTTCGGATTTACAATCTAATTTATGAGTAAGCTTCCTTTTCAGTTTTTGGTATTTGCACAAAATTTGTGTTTTCAGTGTTGGAAAATATTATTTCAGAATTCATTTTCCTTCTTCCATTTTTTTCCAGGAAAGGCACAATTTACAGAATTCTTCTTACTTGTTCAATTTCTATATTCACGTCCCTTCTTCTTTTCGGATTACCATGGCTGGCATCTTGTCAAACTTGTCCATCTGATGCACCAGAAGCCTGTCCAACAATAGGCCGTTCTGGCAACTACAAGAAATTTCAATGTACTCCTGGTCACTATAATGATCTAGCTAGCCTCATTTTTAACACAAATGATGATGCTATTAGAAATCTTTTCAGCAGGGACACTGATGAGGAGTTTCAATATTCTTCAGTTCTCATATTTTTTATAACATGTTACTTTCTTAGCATCATTAGTTATGGGGTTGTTGCTCCTTCGGGTCTTTTTGTGCCAGTTATTGTGACAGGTGCATCTTATGGACGTTTTGTTGGAATGGTAGTTGGTTCAAATTCCAGTCTTAATCACGGGCTCTTTGCTGTGCTGGGTGCTGCTTCATTTCTTGGTGGATCCATGAGGATGACAGTTTCTTTATGTGTTATCATCCTAGAATTGACCAATAATCTGTTGCTACTACCCTTGATAATGTTGGTTCTTCTTGTTTCCAAGACTGTGGCGGATGCTTTTAATCATAACATTTATGATATTATCATGAAATTGAAGGGTTTTCCTTATCTAGAAACTCATTCTGAGCCTTACATGAGGCAGCTGACAGTTGCAGATGTAGTTACAGGTCCGCTTCAGCTGTTTCATGGCATTGAGAAGGTTGGTAATATAGTACATGTTCTCAAAACAACAAGGCATAATGGATTTCCTGTAATTGATGATCCTCCGCTTTCTGAATCTGAGGTTCTGCTTGGGCTAATCCTCCGTGCTCATCTTGTTGAATTGCTAAAGAAGAAAGTTTTTTCATCTACTCCAGTGTCAATAAGCGCTGATGCCTTTAGTCAATTCTCAGCTGACGACTTTGCAAAGAGGGGCTGGGGTAATGGTGACAAGATAGAGGATATAGAAATTACTGAAGAAGAGATGGAGATGTTCTTAGATTTACATCCTTTCACTAATGCTTCGCCTTATACTGTTGTGGAGACGATGTCTCTGGCCAAGGCTCGCACACTCTTTCGGGAAGTTGGTTTAAGGCACCTGCTGGTGATACCCAAGATATCTAGTGTAAGTACTTCTATCCTATCTCTCTTCTGTTTGCAGATTTGGGGCATTTGGAGGGTTATTGTTTTGATTTGATCTGCCAACATCTTGGCAGTTCTCCTCATGTTTAGTCCTCCCCCTTGATCTTGTATCTGCCTTTAGATACGAGATCTTTCCAAGTTTTGTTTTAGTATTGTTATTCAAGTTCCTATCTTTTCTGTTGCAAATTATATGCCTGTGCTGAAAATTTCAGAAAACATTGAAAAAAAAACCTGAATTGCTTCAACAGTTGTTTGATTCCCCTATTAACCATTTCTAATTTGCATGTAACTAATCAGTTCCATGCATGTGGAAATTGGTTTCTTATAATAGACAAATGGTGGATTTTTCTTTTAAATAATATCCTTTCTTGATGTTATAATTTTGTGGATTTTTCTGTTCCTTAATGTTAATGCTTCTTAATTGCAGAGGTCCCCTGTTGTAGGCATATTGACAAGGCATGACTTCATGCCAGAACATATACTGGGTTTGCACCCTTTGCACATTGGGAGCAGATGGAAAAGACTAAGAATCAGACTGCCCCATTTATTTAAAATTTTCTAAGGTATGTCTTGCATGTACTGGGTGTACACTTTCCCGATCAGGAGCAGCACAGGTGGAAAAGCATCTTGCTGTTTATTTCGCTTAAAAGCACCTAGGTGTCTCAATCAAGTATTGGAGGTTGTGCTTAAAAATGAGGTAGCAGTCCTATTTGAGCTCCAAAATACACTTTGAGCTTCCTCGAATAAAACAACCAGAAACAAAGAAGATCAGATGAGGAGTATCATGTTAAAGCATCAGACTGCTTATAAGTAACACAACGAGATGAGGTAAGTCATTGTGTCAAGAAAATTTGTTGGAACAAACTTTGCCGTACTGAAATATCTGTACTTTATTTCAAACACAAAATTTTCAAAGTTAACTATTTGTTCATATTTTTAGAAAAAGCATTTGAACCCTTTTTGAATACAGCTGCATTGCTACTATTATCACTACCATTAGATTTTTGAGTCACTTTGAGATTGAGGTTGAAATTACTTTGCTCGTGAAATCAGTATTTTAGATGCTGTTGGAAGGAAAAAAAAAAAAACCTCGAGTTGTGTAGCTTTTGTGAAGCTTTAACACACAGGCTCTTCTCATTATTAACTCAAGCAGACTATATATGGTGTTATATAAATCTTCTCCAGTGTTTTGTTGATTGTTGGTGATTAGGTCAGCATTAATGTTGTTAATTGTGATGTTTTGCACTCAACTAGTAATGTGGAAGGTTCTGTTTCTTCATTTGGACCAGCATTGCTGGCATATTTAATTTTTCTGTTCTGTTGAATCAATGATATCTGGAGTCTGACTTACCATCATCGCTGCTCGTTGCGGGGCGATACAATTCTGAACCACCCAATTGCTAGCACCGCGAATACGACAATGCACATGCTACCAGCCTAGCACCATGACTTTTATTGAGAAAATATTACTGTTGTCTTTTTTTTTTTTTTTTTTTGATATGTTTGGTGATTAAAGGTCAGCATTAATGTTGTTAATTGTGGATGTTTTTGCACTCAACTAGTAATGTGGAAGGTCTGTTTCTTCACTTTGGACCAAGCATTGCTGCATATTAAATTTTTCTGTTCTGGTTTGAATCAATGAATATCTGGAGTCTTGACTTACCAAATCCAATCCGCTGCTTACGTTGCGGGGCGATACAATTTCCTGAAACCCACCCAATTGCTAGCACCGCGAATACGAACAAATGCAACCATGCTTACCAGCCTGCAACCATGACTTTTATTGAGAAAAATATACTAACTGTTTGTTCTTTTTTTTTTTTTTTTTTGAAAAGAGATTAACTGTTGTCCCTTTTTTTTTTTTTTTTTTTTTTTGAAAGAGATTACTGTTGTCTTTTAGGAAGTGACTTTTTATAGAATGTGGGATGAACTCAAATGGATGACATTATTGACACAGCTAAAAACTGTTTGGTTCTAGATTGACAGAATTAGACTGATCAATTCAATTAAATCCTGCTTTCTGCTTAATCATTCTTTTATAGTTTATAGATTCGGTCTTGAAAACTGGTATGTAATTCGCAAAGAATTATCTGGGGTGCAAATCCCAGGCAAAAAAGAGCTTACAATTTATATCAAGGTTGCATATTCTGGGCGCAGACTGAATAATATATGTATACAATGTATATGAACTTGCAAGCTTGACTTGGTAATAATAGCTCATCTTTCAACTGGGCAATAAACTCAAACTCAAGGTTGGATTGAGTCCTACTCACAAATCCCAATACTCTTTAACAGAATGGTATTAAAATGGGATTATTTTATTTAAATCATAGTTTTAATTATGGAAATTGAATTGTAAAACAAAGGGGACGAGTGGCATTAAATGGAAATATTATAAGAAAGCTACCAATACATACGATTGTTATTTACGAGAGATAAAATAAACACTTTTCTTTTTTTTTTTGCCTTTTTGAGGGTATAATATATATAATAAACACCACAAGAAAAAAAATTTTATGATCAGAAATAATTTATAAGAACATAATATTTTGAACAAAACTAAATTGAGAGAGAAAGTATATTAATGATTTATGAATTCTCTATTTCACTACTTTCATATTTTTCTCAAAAAAAAGGAAAAAGAAAAAAATGAATCATGGTTTTTTTGACATATTGTACTAAATTTATTTCTCTGATTTTATTAATATAATAAATTATCTATTTTAATTTTATTAAAAAACAAACTTTAATGTTGTGAATAGAAAACGTGAATCATGTTATAAGAAAAGGACAAAAAAAAAAAAAAAAAAACTTGCATGGCAATCATAGAAAACGTGGGAATCACATGTTGATAAGAAAGAACGGACAAAGATGAAGATAAAAAAAAAAAACAAGTATAAAGTTGTGCGGTTGGTAACCCGAAAGCTGGTTAATACGCTATAAATCGACTAGATCATGGTTTTTTTTGACACAATATGTATAAATTACATTTCTCTGGATTTTTTATTAATCAAATAAAATCTATTTTAATTTTAATTAAAAACAAACTTTAATGTTGGTAATGAGAAAGAGTGAATTGTTTAACAGAGGAAAAAAAAAAACATATGTCGGTTGGACCTAAACTGTTAATTCTATAACAAAAAAAATTTGAAAGTCATATATGAGCTTTAACTGAATGCACAGTTAGTTGATTGAGTATTAACTCCCTAGCCTTTGCAAAACGAAAAACAAACAGTTCACATCTGCGCGTGTATAAAGATATGGCCATTTAATGTTGAATTTCTCAATTCCATTTCATAACCAACAAAAAAAAAAAAAAAAAAAAAAAAATGGAAGCTATCATTTGCTACCCATTTCTCCTTCACTTGCCTGCAACTTCTTATGCATTACCCGCGTACACTATCTACCTTTGTTATGGTAAAAAAAAAAAAAAAAAAAAAAATGAAGCTATCATTTGCTACCCTTTCTCCTTCACTTGCCTGCACTTCTATGCATTACCGTACAATCTTACCTTTGTTATGGTCTACGCCAAAAATCAATCAGAGCCGATTTAAGTTATTTGCATCCGCTTCCAACATGTTCCATGGCAACATGCTCCATGGGAAAAAAAGACGATCCGCAAATTATCATCCTACTATTTGGAATTTTCAAATTATCGATTCTTTATCAACTCCTTATACTGTAAGTAATATTATTCATTTAATATACTTTTTCAAAAAATTTTAATTATTTTGAAATTTTTGTGATGATCAAATTTAATATATAATCAATTTTTAACTGTCATTAATTAATATTTTTAATAATATAAAAAATGGAAATTTTAGAAAAAAAAAATATTTTTTTAATCCAAATCTAAAATTAACTAATTGATTGAGGGTTTTATTCAAAAAGCTTAGTTTTGTGACAAATTAACTTTTAGCTTGTCGTGTAGTATGAATTACATGCCACCCAATTGGAAGAGTTGAAGCATCAAGTAAGAACCTTATTACTTGACTCCACTAAAGAACCTTATGTCCAGTTGAAGCTAATAGACTCAATACAGAGACTAGGAGTTGCTTACCATTTTCAAGTTGAGATTAAAGAGACTTTGATGGATCTTTCTAGACTTGATCTATCTGTTTCTGGGGATCTTAACACAATTGCTTTGCACTTTCGGCTTTTACGCGAACATGGCTTTCCAGTTAGTTCAGGTATATATATATATGTGTGCACGCACGCTTGCTCATGTATTCAAATGACAAAACCGTATTATAATTAGCCCAAAGTCGCTTTTTTATGGTGTTGCAGGAGCTTTTGATAAATTCTGTTATGAAGATGGGAAATTCATGGACAATTTAAAGGAGGATGCGAAAGGGCTATTGAGCTTGTATGATGCTTCACATCTTGGAATGCTTGGTGAAGATGCTTTAGAAGAAGCCAACCACTTTAGCACTAAAAATCTAAAGTTATTACTGGGGAAACTACAAGACAACTATATGGCTGAGCAAGTTCAACAAGCACTGGATGTTCCTCTCCATTGGAGGATGTTAAGGTTAGAGGCCAGAAATTTTATCAATGTCTATGAGAAAGATGATACAAGAAATTTGTTTTTGCTAAGACTAGCTAAGTTGGATTATAATTTGGTCCAATCTGTGTATCAAGGAGAGCTAAAGGAGCTGGCAAGGTAATATATTATGTTATTTGTGTATCAAAATTAAGTTTTTAAATAAATTTTAATAGGAACTTTCCTGATAAAAAATATGTTATTTGTCTAATTATTATAGGTGGTGGAAAGACTTGGGATTTGGAGAAAAGCTAGATTTTGCAAGAGATAGATTGATGGAGAATTATTTATGGGCAATGGGAATGATCTTTGAGCCACATTTCTCCAAATCTAGAATTTCTCTCACTAAATTAGTCTGCATTTTAACTGCAGTTGATGATATGTATGATATATATGGATCGTTGGATGAGCTCCAGATATTTACAAATGCAATTAATAGGTATTTTCTTTCTCTTTTAACCTTTTGATATTACAATTAAGGGATTTCACAAGCTTATTTTTCACTCTCAAATAAGTTCATTTACATCCACAATTTAATCAATGAAAAATCGTAACTAAAAGGATATCTTTATATCTTCTCGTTGGAGTTTTGCAACTATATTAATTAAATAAATAAGTAAATAATTTTTCAATTTATTATGATACATAATAATAATAATAATAATATCATTATTATTTATAAAAAAAAAGCATAATCGTTGTTTTATTTATAAAAAAAGCACTAAATCTAATAATTAATTTCAATATATATATAATGCTCTAATCCTTGAATTCAATACAGATGGGACATTGGGGCCATTGAGGAACTTCCAGAATACATGAAGATATGCTATTTTGCAATTTATAATTTTGCAAATGAATTAGCTTATGGTGTAATGAAGGATTCAGGATCCAATATTCTACCCTACCTCAAGAAAGAGGTAATTATTAGTTAAACCATTTATATATTATGACTCAAAAGCTAATAATCTCACATTTCTCTTTACTAATACCTAATTAACTTGTAATTATTAATTACAAATAAATCATTAATCATGTGTTTGATTATGGCAGTGGACAAATCTTTGTAAATCATATTTAGTAGAAGCAAGGTGGTTTTGCAGCAACTACACTCCATCGTTGGATGAATACCTTGAAAATGCATGGATCTCTATCGGTGGCCTTGCTGCAATTGTTCACTCTTATATGTTATTAAGCTCAAAAGATTCAATGGATTGTTTGAATCATGTTTCAGAGCTTATTTACCGGTCATCCTTAATCACTCGACTTACAAATGATTTAGGAACTTCTATAGTAAGTATTTCCTTCTGTTTACAAAATATAAGTCTTTTAAAATTATTGTAGTTGACTTAAATTATAATCAAAATTCATTAATTTAATTAAATTATCCTTTAAAATATTTTAGAGATAATTATCGAATTGAGAGTAAAAACTCTTTGATATTCTCAACACGACTTGTATTTGTAGAAAACATTACTATAAAATGACTTATATTTATAGACAGAGGGCATCGAAGCACTAAATTTTCTTTTTTTTTTTTTTTTTTTTTTTTTCAGATTGAGAGTAAAAAAACTCCTTTGATATTCTCAACGACGGATTGTCTTGTAGAAAACATTACTTAAAAGAACTTAATGATTTATAGACAGAAGGGCATCGAAGCACTAAATTTCTTAATTTTTTTTTTTTTTTTTTTTTTTTTTTTTTTTTTTTTTTTTTTTTTGATCCTCACAAAGGCGGAAAGCAAGAGAGGTGATGTAATAAAATCAATCCAATGCTATATGATAAAAGAAAATGCAAGTGAAGAAGAAGCAAAGGAGCACATAAAGGGTTTAATAAGGCATTCTTGGAAGAAATTGAATGAAGGGATTGACAATAAGTGTTCTCTTATGAACTTGTTATGTCTTAACATGGCAAGAACTTCTCAATGCATCTTTCAATATGGAGATGGCATTGGAACATCAATTGGGATTACTAGAGACCGTTTAACCTCATTGATTATTCAACCCATTTCAATATGTTGACTATTTTTAATTATTTTTATTTTGATGTTTGAGTAGAAAATATTTAAATTGAGTGTCTAAAATAATAATAAAAAAAGTTATATGGAAGTGACTCTCTTGGTTATGTTTTATTGAATTCATTTGAAAATAATTTTTTATTCAATTCAATGTAACATTATGCTATTATGCTACTATTAATTTAATGATCAAAACTCAAAAAGATGAAGTGTTGCGTATTATTTATTTTATTTTAATTAAAAAATTATAATAAAATTAATTAAGACACTTATGAAATTTAGATTTGAAATAAAACTAAAACGGAGCACATAACTCCTCCTCTAAGCTGGGTTACTATATCATAATACCCTGAATTTTATAAGTTTTTATAATTTCACTCTATTTTTTATCTTTTATGGCAATAACATCCTCAATTATAATTAAAGATCAAATTGCAAATAAAAAAATATTTTCATTATTTTTAATCATCATGTGACTCTGATAAAAATTAAAAGATAAGAAGTCGAAACAAATATCTATTAGTCTAAATAAATAATGTTGCATAGATTAAATTTTTAATTTTTAATTAAATGTACTAATTAATAATGTAATAACATAAACTTCTATTACTTACCAAAAAAAAAAAAATCCCAAGCATGCATAAAAATTAAATTAATAAAATATTATTCTTCAATTACATATTTTATTTTATATTTATCTATATTTTAAGGATGAAAAATCCTAATTATGGTAATTTTTTATTAATATATAGCGAAATTATTATCCATTTAATAAAAGATAAATTACTATAATTATGGGTTAGGAAGTTATCACACAACAACAATTTATTTAAATCTTATAATTGTTACAATTTTTTTCTCAATAAATCAATTTCATATTTTTTTTTAAAAGGTCCTTTTTTTATATGGCTCCATTTCACTCTTTAGCTTAATTTTCTTGGGTTCATTTATTCATTGGCACTGATACTTAATTAGTTCTTTTTTCTTTTTGCCATCAAAATGAAACAAAATAATTTTTAAAATAACACAAGGGCTCACTTTTTGGCTCGAGCTTCTTGTTATCAAGCTAGTTTCCAAGTATGGAATCTGTCCCTACTTGTTTGTATTCTGAATATTTTGATTTATGAAGTTATTTTCTTTCAAATATATATACTGAAATATTTTGATTTATGAAGTATTTTTCTTTTCAAATATATATATATAATAAATATATATATATAGATACCTTGTGTTTACTGCATGAATTTTTTCTTCAACTCCAATCCTAAATATAAAAATTAAGAGTTAATATTATATTTAAACTTATTCTATTATGACTTAGAAAATAAAAGAGAGAGTTTGAAAAATTTTGTCATTTTGTAGCAATGAAAAAGCAAAAAACTGCCATGGTAAAAACAGAGTATCCTTGTTGCCAAAATGGTGAAACTCTGAAAAAAGCAAAACTGCCATTGGTAAAAACAGAGAAAGCGTCCGGGGTCGTTGCTGCACAATGGACTGTAAAAATCTCTGCTTCAATAATCAAAAAAAAAAAGGACACAGTATCAATATCAACAGAACAAATAAGAAATATAACTATTAAATATTCCTATAAAAACTCATGCTAAACAGTTCTCCTCTTAACATCTCAAATCAGCTAGTTTTTTCTTTTTTTTCTTTTTTCTTTGTTGTCTCCTCTCCTCTCCTCTCTGAGTTTGAAAATAAATGGATCCAGAAATTGGAGTTGGTGAGATAATAAGAATGTTCTGTGGTATTATTGGGCTATTTCTCAGTTCCGCCGCATATATTGCTTACTTGGTTTCCAACATTCGTGACAACCATGTCAATTTCTTCAACGTGGTTACTCATGTGGCTGTTTCCTCTTTGTTTATTTTACAAGCTCTCATTTATTTAAGACATACTCATCTTCTCGATTTTATTATAAAAAAACAAGGATGGAAAGGCAAAACATGTTTTTATGCGATTGTAGGCTTTGTTAATTTTCTGTTTTGTTTTTATACACAACCTGGTCCGCATGCAGTCCTCATTTTGGCATTGATGTCCTTTTCTTCTTTCTTGTTTTTCTTGACATTTCGTACTGAAACTAATATTGGCTTTACAGAGATGTTTCTCAGTTTGCTAATAACCCATTCATTTCTCGCTTTTAAGTCTCTAGTTAACAAAGTCAAGTTTTGCCCTTTCATTAAAACTCCCTTAGAAAACAAAATTACGAAGCAAAACTTTCCATAAAACTCCTTAGAAAACAAAATTACGAAGCAAAATACTTGAACTTTTGTTTTTTGGGATGGGATTTTGCTTCGTAATTTTGTTTTCTAAGGGAGTTTTAATGAAAGGGCAAAACTTGACTTTGTTAACTAGAGACTTAAAAGTGAGAAATGAATGGGTTATTAGCAAACTGAGAAACATCTCTGTAAAGCCAATATTAGTTTCAGCACGAAATGTCAAGAAAAACAAGAAAGAAGAAAAGGACATCAATGCCAAAATAAGGACTGCATGCGGACCAGATTCTGTATAAAAACAAAACAGAAAATTAACAAGGCCTACAATCGCATAAAAACATGTTTTGCCTTTCCATCCTTGTTTTTTTATAATAAAATCGAGAAGATGAGTATGTCTTAAATAAATGAGAGCTTGTAAAATAAATAAAGAGGTAACAGCCACATAAGTAACCACATTGAAGAAATTGACATGGTGTCACGAATGTTGGAAACCAAGTAAGCAATATATGCCGCGGAACTAAGAAATAGCCCAATAATACCACAGAACATTCTTATTATCTCACCAACTCCAATTTCTGGATCCATTTATTTTCAAACTCAGAGAGGAGACAACAAAGAAAAAAGAAAAAAGAAAAAACTAAGCTGATTGATTGTGTAAGAGAAGAACCGTGTTAGCACGAGGTTTTTATAGAAATATTTAATAGATTGTATTTTCTTATTTGTTTCTGTTAATATTGATACTGTGTCCTTTTTTTTGATTTCTTATTTGTTCCTGTTAAATATTGATACTGTGTCCTTTTTTTTTTTTGATTTGAAACAGGCAGAGATTAGCATGTCCTGTGGAGCCGGACTGGGACAAAGGATCAACGACGCCTCCTTTAAACGTTTGTGGACGTGGGACGCCTCCCTTTAACGTTTGTGGAGTGGTTTGTACAGAGACCAACGACGCCTCCCTTTAACGTTTGTGGAGTGGTCTGTACAGAGACCAAAGACGCCGCCCTTTAACGTTTGTGGATTGGACTGTACAGAGACCAACAACAGAATGTTTTGTTGATGGAGATCACTGAACTATTACTGGTTCTAAAACTAAACTAGACACTGTGAGATGCATACTGTTTCTGTTGGAGCAAGGAGCATGTGTTGTTCATTTATGTTAATGTTATGCACTTCAAGAAAAGAAGTCATTTTGAAATTAAATGCTGTCTGTGTATAAGGCGTGACTGTTTGTGTTGTTTCTTCTAAGGGATATTTCTTTAGGTGTCATCAGACAAATTCTCTGCAAATTGAGCATTTCATCTTGCGAAGTGTTCAATTGCATAGATTTTCTACGTAACTTACAACTAATATAAGTATAAGAAAAATGTTTTATCCAAATAGTATGTGAAAGTCTCAAATTTTCAGCGAAAAATACATATTCTTCTTTTTGTTAGATTTTTCTTTAACCATTTGTTTCCATTAATCTTCACATATTCAAGAATTAAAGTGCTTGTCCACTCGAGCTTCATAATATGGTTTTCTTCTGAAGTTACTCGTTTGTAATGTTGATCTTCCAATCATGTACATCTTATTGACAAGTCTTGGTTTTTAAATCTGAATTGGTGCATTTCATTGCATATCCTTACTCTTATGATAGACAAATGGTCTGACTCTTAGAGCTCACTACCTACTAAATTACGAGAAAAACAATAAATTGGATCTTTTGATTTATACTCAAATTAACATACGATAATTTTTATTTTTAAAAACTAATTATAAGGTCTCTAACTTCTAATTCCGTTAAAATATTAATCCTTCTGTAAAAAATATCTTATTTTAACTATCAATTGACCAAGAAATTAGCCTATAAATTACAGTCAAACTAAATATAAAGTCCCTAATTT